>JAQGBD010000011.1:0-89869 GCA_034698165.1 Punctoribates punctum
TATGGTATCAATGGTTGGCTCTGAAGCCACAAAACAGACACTATTTTGATATAAACCCAAAATTAGGGCAAAACTAATAGTAATGTCCACTACTGGACAGTCGGTACTCACTTTAGCCACTTGGAAGTGGTCGGCCTTAAGTGTCTCATCGAACTCGTGGTCAGTCTTCGAGCCCGAAGAGGGCTGACTGACGGTAGAGCGGAGGCCGTCGAACATACCCCTGAAAAAGCCCGAAGACTTCTTCATATCTGACTTCTTCATCGTTGAGACACTATTTGGTTGACTCTCAGAAACGAAGAGTAGATCCAAATGTTAAGAATCGATGAAAAACAACAGAAATCGAGTTAACGATTGTTTCGCTGACAATAAAACAAATTTCTTCCGAAGAACTGCTAATAACTGTTCCAATAGACAATCATTTTGCAAAACCAGTGTTTGTGATGAGCCATAGGATTATGTCTTCGATTAGGAGATCAGTTGTGATAATCAAAAGCCAAGAGTAAACTGAAACCCAATTCTTGGGCCGTAATCTCGAAATCAATATTTTCGCCAAAAAATATTTGGCGTTTAGTATAACTTCTTTTGCAATCAATGGAACCGTTTGGCAGCCATTTTGTCTTCTGCTGTGTCGATGGGCCGCACAGTTATGTTAGTCGAGCGTCGGTTTGAGTGGAAACACACGAAAACACTACCAGAAGATTGCCTTCAGTTGACATCAAAACAGTGTTTTTCGCCTAAAATACAGTCAATAGTGAACTATAAGTAGTGTTAAGACGAGAGTCGAGTCTATCGCTTGTAAACAGGCCTTCGTCTCAAACACTACACCAAACACCAGACAACACACACTTTCGGTCACTCGACTAAACTACTTAATAAACAATCAAATCAAATACCAAGAAAATAGACTGAAATTTCTCTCTATGAGCAAAAAATAGCAAGATAAAATATTTATTTTCCAAGTATATCGTGTAATATTTTCTTTTTATTTGAGAAAATTATGACCAAGAGCTCAAGTATTTACCATAAACTAAAATCTTTAATTTAGTTTCATTCATATAATACGTATAATTATTGAGAAAATATTGAATTGAATTGATTTGAATCGATTATACAATTTATTCGATTGTTATTAAATATTTAACTAATAATAAAATATCAAACAATATCCATAGAATCTAAATAAACTATATTTGAAACGATAACTAACATACAATTGTGTTAAATGAAAATATTTTCAAAACTAACAAGGTCTCACATAAACAATGTTTTAATATAACAAGAATATTTTTGATGATTTCAAATAGTTCAAACTATTGAAAATAATCAGTGGTGCGATCCAAGGTTATTTTGGTGATATAATCAGTGGAAATAAAATCAGGAATCGTTTGGATGAGAAGGAGTTTTTGAATTGAATGAATGCCAAAAAACTACACAGGTACATTTGAGGCCAAATTGCGAGAATATTTTACGCCTACCTATCCTTATGCCGTTGCCCTCTAGAGGCCAGAATTGCGAATACTTTACAGAATATTCTGTAAACACCAAGTTCAACCATTGTTAATCAATTACAGCGGTGTTATTAAGGAGCAAATTTAAGCGGAATAAAAATAAGCTTGGTTAAAAAATTATCTTTTATTAGTATTTTGCAAAAAAGAGATTCGTTAACAGTATTTAGAATATGTGTTAAAATAGTAAGAAATGCAAAAAAGATTTGATTAATTCGTTAGATATTAAGCGTAACAAACAATATATAAAAGACGTGTTATTTCAGTACATAATTGGAGTCATATTTTTCAGTTAATTTGTTTTTTATCAAAAAATTATATCGTTTTTGAGTTTCACAAAAATAAGTTAATTCGTTGTTTGATTGATAGCTGCGATAAATGTTTCAAAAAAATCAATGTTATCGAGGATATTGTTGTCAATTGTTCAAGGTTAAAAGCTTGAGTTGGGAGCGTTGATGATATATGATCAGTAAGATTGCATGCTGACCATGCTCAAACAGGATATTCCAGTGCATGTTTGACATTAAATATTCAGTACTCCTATCAACTATCGATAACTTGGTAACTAATGAAACTAGTGATGAATGTTGATGTGATGGATCATTTCTATTGATTATATGCTGGAGTAATACTCGGAGTAAATCTCAGCCAATGATAGATTGGTTTTAATAAATGAATTGATTGTTAACATTGTTTGGCGTCAACCGAACCATCAGTTTGTTGTTCATTTCGGCCATCGATTCCAGTTCTCTAACACTATCTGAGTCTATGGAAGACTTGGTAACACTTTTGACATTCGGCGCCGGTCTGGTCGACCCGCCCCCACGGAATATGCGGGCAAATTCGAGCCAGATCAGTTTTGGTATAGAGTCCTACAGTGAAGAGTAAATTTCATTAATGGCTTCAATAATTACATTTGATTCCATTCACTCCATACCACTCTCTTTCAGAGATAATTAAGGAAAGCATTTAAAGCATTGGATTTGATTTCAATTAACGGATTAGTGTTCGAAGCAATTGCTTTAAGCGGTTCTCAAACAGAGGTTTCGAGTCTGACATGAATTTCTTCAAACTTAACGAAACCATTCATATGATTCGTGTGATTATTCATTCGTAATCTCTTCTCTTTTTGCCGATTCTCCTGATGTTAGTCAAGAAAAAAATTGAGCAAAACATTTGTTAATTAGAAAACATCATTAGTATTAGTGGTTAATTTGACCATGCTGATATTGTGAACAAGTTAATCATCAACTGTCAAAAGCATACCCTTTCATGTCGGGCCACTTTCATGCTCTTCCAGATGAACTCTAGTGCTGCGAAGACACACCCGAGGCCGACACCAGTTATGAGAACTACGAAAACTCCGCCAACGTTTTCAATGTTCAGTTCACTGGCGGACGACGGCTTTGGATCGTCGCCACAGATTCCGCCCCCTTTTTCTATCCACCACCGCTTCTTCAGCTCATAGAGCAGTCCTTTGTCTTGAAGTACGACTATTGCATTTGAAATGGGGGTCCTATAAGGCGAGTCTGGTGGACAGGCGATGCCATATCCCTTGTTGTCGAGCCAATTGCCGATCTGAATGAGATCACAATCTCTTTGGACCTCATATTCCAGAGTTGATGACTCTATCGTTAAAATAAATTGGGTTTTCAGTCGATTTTCAATTTAAGTGTTACTTATTGGCGATTAGAATGAATTACCCATTAAGTAGGCGTATCCACCCTTCTTGACCCTATCCTTTGCTTGGACTACATCCTGGATATAGACTTCTGGATAGGTTTCCATAGTATTGAACATTCGCTGATAAGTCGAGTGATTGGAGTTCTAATCGAATCAATGAATAAACAAAACAAAAGGCTTTTAATTAATTTCGAAACAAACAGTCGATTAGAGTCAGAGTATTATAAGTATGGCCTGAAGTGAGTGGCGTTTAGCAAGTTTTTTGTATTGTCTCGGATCAGTTGTATAATCCATTGTATGTTAGGAACTAATCCGTAGAGAATCAGAGAATAAGACGGCAATCGCCTGAAAAGTTGTTCGGATCGATTGATTTGGGAAGAGATGGCTATTAAAATATAACCCAAACGTCGATATATTCCAAGAGCCTTATTATAGCCAAAGAGGAGGCAATTTTTTCTCGCTCTGACTATAAGTCGGAATCGATGACACAAATTGAAAATATCACACATAAGGCCCGTTCCTATTGACCGCTAAATGACATTAGACTTTGAAGAGAGAGAACTACTCATAAATCGATAGTTAAAAGGATTTTCGTATTGAAAACTGCTTTTGATGGAAGACTTTCACGAATTTTGATTTGAGAAAAAATAATTGAATGCCTATCGCACAGAATAAATAGTTTTGTTTAACAGATTTATTGCTTTTAATGTCATTAATGCTGTGCAGAGACTCACAAAACCCATCAAATTGTATGCCAGCGAACAGAATAATATCGGTCTAATTGATAGGCTGTGCAAACTGTGAGCTCCGGTACTCTTTGGATGAGAATTTTGATATATTAATGACTACTTTATTGAAATGATTGCATTTCCATTAAGATATTGTTTCCACATTTGGCTCACAACTTATGGTCAGCTCCTGTGCTGACGCACAGAGAAAAACGTCGTTTGAGTTCCAGTGTTTGCAATTCATATATTTATTATGAATCAAAGATAAACAGCGGATGTCTTACTTTGAAGAACTCATAGGTCGAGCCATCCTTTTTGCATCCGTATTGAATCACTGTCTGTTTGGCTAAGTCCTCGACATTGCCAATGGCCGGTGCCATTCGAGAAAGGGTTAGGGAGGCAGCCAGGTTTGCTGTGTACGATGAAATCATGATCAGTGTGAAGAACCACCAAATACTGGCCAGTGTTCGAGTAGACAGCGCTCTGTCAGTAGAGATCGATCAATAAAATTGAATGACAAACAAAATTCGGGTCACTTTTATTGCTTTCTTTCTCGAAATTAATTATTTTTGACGAGAGAGAGAGAGAACACATACCTCGGGGCTAGATCTGATCCCTGTTGCATAAGTGAGCCCTAAAGACACATCAAATGAAACAATCAATGGGTTTGTGATTAAAAGTTTCCAAATCAAAGATTTTTGAATCGAAAATAATTGAGTAATTAATTAAAAACTTTTTGGGGAAATACATACTATTGTGAACCATAAGCTATTGCCGATCGAGAACTGATTTTCCAACTCCTCGGGCTCCGGATCGCAGGGATGGCCAGAGACCTGTGAGGCGAATAAACAGAATTTTATTAATAGCTGTTCTGCGCGTCTCTGACATTGTTTGGAGAAAATCTATATTTGGACTGAAGTTTAATCAAAACATTATTCTGTTCTTTCCTTACAAAACAATTTTTCAGACGAATAAAAGAGATTTTGAGTGAAAAAAAAACGAAAACTCATAAAAAAAATTTCCTTCAAAGAAAGAAAGAATTAATGGATTTTCATTTACCCATTCATATGGCGATATTCGGGATAATATCCATAACAATAGACTTATGCTTAAGTAAGCACTGGCTAAGTATAGCCACACTTCCACTGAGAAAGGCTTCAGAAATGAGAATAATTCGGGTTCTGGAAGTCCGGGCTTTTTGAACAGAATAGAAATTCCTAAATTCATAAAAGGCATCGTGAAGTCGACCGCTTTTTCGCGGGCGTAAGTGGCTGTCAGATCGGCCAGTGCCAGGTCAGACTGGTGGCGGAGCAGTTCGCCAATCATACCGTTCCATTCACCGGTCTCTTTATTAGGTTTGCCGTAGGCCTCGTCTGCCACGAGATGTATTTCATAGAGGAATTTGCTTTTAAAGTCACTCTCAAAAACTTTTGATATTTCCATCAATAGATCGACACAATAGCCGTCAAATTTGTCGTTTCCTTCGAGCGATTCGTGATTTTCCTTCAGAAATATATAAGGCCTGACCTGTTTGGTGGGTTACACAACAAATGCAGAGAAGAAAAATTGCCTGAATTTTCATTTAATATAAAAAATCAATTATTAAATTTTTTACATCTTTAGGAACCGTGACTTTAAGCACTTTCTCCTTCATCTGTTCCAAAACTGCCTGATAGACAGAAGTGTAATTAGTTAGGGATTTGATGCCATCGTTCTTGGTCCATTTGGCCACCTGCAGGGGTTAAAAGCAAAGATGTGTTCAAATTGTTTGCCCGATAAAACATTTTTCGGTTAGAGAAAGAAAAAGTGAATTCATTTTCATATCGTTTACATAGAAATCGAATTTATATATTGAGTATACGATATATGTGTGTATATGAGTGTTGTGTTTGATCTGAGAGAAAATGTTTCATCGATTCATTGCCGGCTAATACAGACTCGACGTTAAGAATTTTAAGTCAACTTTTCGACACTTGTCTGGAATACCAACGGTTTTGGAGTAAACCTAATATTCTTCAGTCTATCGTCTATTCTATTAAGTTATTCGTCGATTCTTTGCTTCTCTTTATTTATTTTGTTCACAACTGAGAGCAGAAAAGTCTATTGGATTCTCGAAAACAATTGGGTTAATAAGTGAATGAATGCTCTCATCAATTATTATCAAATTGTTTGAATTGATGACAATATATACTAAATACTGAAAATTGAATCCTCCCATAATTTCCTGGTATTTGTAATTGTGTTCTGATTTTTGATTGTCTCAATTGATTGATACCTTTTTTGAGGAATTTATCTTCAATTCAGAAACTAATTGAATGGTCAAAACAGTATTGAATTCTCTGCAACCGATAATCTGGACACAAATAATGATGGATTGTTTCACACATTTTTTGAGTCCAGGCATTTTCGATGCATTTTTTCGCACAAGCGATCAATTTTTCAGTGTTTTCATTAGACTCCTAATAAAAAATGTATCGAATCGGCCGAAGAGCTCATATATCATAAGATATTTCTCTGTTGTTGTGCTGTTTACTCAAGACTTGTCCTTATATTCAGTGCAAACAATTTTTATTTTTCATGAATTTTTCAGAAAAATAAAAATACATTCAAAAGATTTCAGACATATATAAGATTTTTGGGACTCATGAAGAAGAATATAAATTCGGAATATATATATTTTATGTTTCTATCCATAAAATTGAATTATTATAAAATTGTAAACAAGCAAAACATGAGATAGTCAATTTCGGGCTTTTAACAAGGCAATTCAACTAATTCTCAGTCGTTATAGCCGGGTGTTTAGAGTGCTGGAAACTCTAGAATTTAACATTTCGGAAATTTCCCGTTAATTTACTTTCAATATATTCAGCAATTGATTTGTTGGCGAATTTCGGGCGAATACAGAGTTTAAAGTAATTTTCCACTCAATTTGAATAATAAAATTTGAGCTAATATTCAATTTAAATCTTGTAAAATAAAAATAAATTATATTTTAGTGTAAAACTGTTATTGCAGTTCAAACAGTGAAACGACGATACAAATGGCTTTCCTCTGGAATTCCTATTTTATGGCTTAACGAAAATTATTGTTTTTGTGCCCAAATTTTAAACTCATTTTATATAATAGAGTAAAGGATTACAATCTGTCGGAAGAGGAAAAAACAAGAACTCGTTTCGATGCTATAAATACCATTTGGTTTGTGCCTAGAATTCAATGTGAAATATGTGCCTGGATCTGCTTTTAATCTCGTTAATATATTTCTCCCTTGGTAGACGACCAGGAAATGAATTCAGGAGTTTTCGAATTCATTTGTCAGCTAATTATAAGTAAGATCTTTTGAACAGTATATTAATGACCAGGGAAGCAATGAAACGGACAACTGTCGAACTATAAGTGATATTTTGAAAAATGCGAGTTTAAAATGGGTTTCAATAGAAAACGTTATCGGAGTGAATGAAAAGCAAACAAAAATAAAATGATTTCGTTATAAAAATATAATTATTAATGCATTTTGAGCTCAACGTTAAGTTAATTATCCTTAAAAACGAATTCTTTTATCTCGAAATTCATTTTCTGATTGAATTAATTTTCTATTATTTAACTCAACAATAATTATGTCATTTATTCGTCGAACCCTTTGTTAGATATATTCGGAGACAATTCTAATCTAATTTTGAGAACCAATTTCCAGAAGAGTAATGACAGTTATATTGTGGCTGTGCTCTAGCTAAAAATAGAATTGTCAAGGATGTTTCTCTTCAGTTTTCGATCTCTAAGAGAAACAGTAATTTAATGTATTTAACGACTGATCATTAGTTTCTGATTTGAATTTATACAAAATGTTATGTAAGACGAAGAGTCAGAGGGGAGAGGGAGAGGAAGAAGTTCAGAGAGCTCTTCATTAATCTTAATATGTCGGCGGCCATCGATTTTCCAGATCATTATTTTCCTGGATAATCATTAAAAATTGCTGGAATCAACTCTGGCTTCGATTCAATCACAAATTGTATCTAATGTTGGAATGAATTTTAAAACTGTCTCTTATCTAAGGCCACTGTCCCTGATCATTGCCATTAATCACAATTTATCTTTTGTTGTACTTTTTTTCGGGTTTAACTTATCAAGATTGCCTCGAATAAATCATTGGAAAACATTTTATGTTTGGGTTCAAAGGCAAGAAACAAGAACAATTTATCTGTGATCAGGATTTCAAACCTGGTTATTGTTATTACTAAAAGTCAAAAGTTGTTTCGGTTTTCTCACATCAATTGATAGATAAATAATAGGGAAGCGTTTGAAGAGCTGTTGATAGCCTTGATTTTTATACCCAATGTTTGTTTAGAAATAAAAAGTAATGTTTTTCGACATTAGATGCGAACCGCAGTGTAATAGACGGCACCCGAAAAGTTCTGTGCGAACAAAAAAAATATATAAACTTGCAGTTGAATTAACGGATCATTAGGTTAAAGGTTTTTAAGCGCACAGTCCTTCCCGTCTTTGCGATCACAAAAATGTTAGTTCACTATATTCTGTGCCAAAAAACTGTTGATAAACGCTTTAAAGCGAGAAATATGTGACTCAAAAACGAATTTATATTAATTTTTTTGGTTAAATGCTAACTAAAGTCGGCCCAAATGTGAACTCATGGGGTGCTTAACATTGAGTGAACTCAGGAGTTGTGTCAATACTACTGCTTCTGATAATCGGATCGAAAGAATCAAATAAACTCTATTTTTTTCAAACCTTGGATTTCATATGTATTTGAATGAAAAAATAGTGTAAAAGTGTCGACAATTTTGAAGGAAAAACATACGAAAAGCTCATAAATCAATCAAAAGGTGTTTGAAAAAAGTGGAGAAGAATTCAGAGTTTAAATAGTGATTGGAGTTTATATTCGCTGACAATTCGAGTTTGTATTTTGTGTGAACACAGAGACAGGTCTGGAGATGTGTATAACGTCTTGTGCCACACATCTGGCGTTACAATAGTTTTTCTCCGATATTTGCGATGCGTTAGACATACAGACAGAGAGCCTGAAGAGAGAGGAGAACTCAATGAGAGTGTTTTTGTGTGTAATATATGAAAGATCTGTTTCCCCTCTGTGTTCGCCAATAGACAAACAAAATTTATAGTCAGCACAAGTTTTCCGATATTATCACATCTTTTATCCGAATACAAGACATGCTTTGGGCGCACGTATTGCCAGTTAATTAACTTCAATGTTATTTACCTGATATCACATTAGTGTCAAATGGGATAACAATAAAATACTAGTTTATCAACTATTTGCCTCTTCTCTCATCAGCTCTGCCCTCACAACATCCCTCTCCCTGTGTTCTCTCTCATCAGATGTACTTCAATCGATTTCCTGCCCTTTTCATTGAAATTCATTTGAATTCCTTATTATTGTAATCATGAAAATGAATTTAAAGTATTTTTGAAGGGAAGGGAAAAAATTCATTTCTTTATTATTATTATTATTTAGTGATATCTCTATCGGAACGAAGAATTTGGAGGAAAAAAAAAGAAAAAACTCTAATAATAGTATTCGTGAAGAGATTCTTAACGATTCTTGGGCTCAATGCCAGCTATTTGTGGGAATGATCTCAATATTCATGTATTGCTGAAACAGAATATTGTTTTTCAAGTTATTGTTTCAATAAAAATATCTAAATTTGGGGAAACCATTGGGAAAGCCATCACTAAATTTAGAGAAAAGTAATTACAAAGAAAAATATTCTACAGATAAATGACCGTAAAATATGTCTCTTTTATTGATTCGTAAGTATATTATAAAAATATATTTTCCTTTGGTTTAGAGACCGGGCGGACAGTTATTTGATTATAAAATGAAATTAATTTGTTTTTTGTTGCTATTTATTAGACACTAATAGCTTATGGAATTCATTTGAAGGGAAGGAATGTGTGCTAGGGTGAAATATGTTAGTTTGAAATGTGCTTAATATAAACTTATGGATCTATAGTTGGAAACAAATATAATTTCATTGCAAACACCGATTCATTGAGCGTAACATAAAATTTCTGTTTCTCTTAAGGAAACACAAAATTCTTTATTAGAAGCGCACAGAATAGACTTTCCTCTATATTATCTGCACATTTGGAAAGAGTGGATGGTGTCTGTGCTGACACACGTCTACAACCGTTCACTTATATATGTGTTTTGTGTCAAAAATATATTTTTCTCTCTTCGTCTTATTGTTCAGTCTTTTGATACAATTTTTATGTTGAGATTAAAACTAAAACAAACGGTTAAACAGTCTTTTGATTTCGGACTCAAAGATCTCAGTCTTTAATATCTGTTGTGATTCGCCACTCATTTCCAGATTTATTTTTTTCTTCCGTTATATTCTTGAGATAATAATTGAGCCGAAATTCTGGTGACATATATTGGATGTCATAAAAAACATGGGACGGAGTCTGTCGTCGAGGCTTACAGACGAAGTGTTTTTAAATTTACATTTGATTACATTAACGACAATCTCGAAGGAAATCAAACGCAAGACTCCAATAATATCTGACAGTATTTGTTGTGTAATGAATTTGATTCGTTAGCTTTCAAAATAAATTATCCCATTCCTCGACACAGAATATTGAAAATGCAAAACAGTTGTGTTCATTGATTGGCCACAATTTTACATCGAATACTATTTTTCAGTTCAATCGTGTAATACAATTACCGGAATCAAAACAAAATAAAAAGCTATTCCTAAAAGAGAGAGAGAGTGGGGGCTGTTATATGACGCCTGAGATTTATGTATGAAAATTGTTTTAAATCAGAGGTCATCAAGAGGGGGTATAGCCCAAATCCCCTCCCCTGTTGGCGAAAGATTTTGGAAATACCCCCTCCCCCCCACCCAGCAGGGCGAAATTGAAGGGTAATTTTCGGTAATTTGGCCGAAAAATTGAATTTTAAACCGAATTAGGCCTGAAATAACCGGATTTAGCCCGAAAATGGCCATTTTTAGCGGAAACGGCCCTTTTTTACTGGAGAAAAATCCTCACCCTGTCGGCGAGGAGCTTGATGACCTCTAGTTTTAAGGCTGAAGGTGTCGATTGTTTTTGTGATCCCTCATCGATAAATAAACGAGTGTTGATCAAAAACAGCTCACAATTGTCAGCCATTATGTCTCATCTTTTTCACATTCATATATTTAATATACAGTTTAATTAGTTTGGCACTTGAATTCAGATTTTGGTAATTCAATATTTGTTTATCATTTCCTCTATTCTTGAAATTGTTGGACCGATTAGCGATTGAGTTGAGCAATGATTTGGTAATAAATTGATGACTAATTGCAAAACAATAGACAACTTTTTATGAGTGGCGATCAAAACAATCGAATAATGACCTCAATTGAAAAAAGAGTATTTATATCATTAAATAGCGTTTCATTCGTTTTCATTTATCAATCAATTGATTGAATAATTCACTAAATAAGAGGCTTCAGATTGTTTTGCAATCAGCTGATAATTGGCAACACATCCCTCGACCTATTCATGAATCGCCTTATGTGTTGATTAATGTTTATTTTATCTCAATTTAAACTAATATTAGTCGAAATGTTTCCTAATTTGAATAAAATTTAATTGCTAAGTTAGCATGCTTATTTAAAATTATCATTAATATCAGAGTTTGACAGTTATTGTCAAAGAAGTTATTATTATTAAAAACTTGTTTATGTCTCTGAATAAGTTTCGAAAGCATTTCATAATAAAAGAGTTTTAAAATCCTATTTAAATATTTAACTCTCTTTTGATGACTGTCTTTGAGAGTCTTTCGATTCAAACTTTTAATGTAATGAAAAATGAAAATAGTTTTGAGAAATCCATCGACGAAAATGGTTGTGCTGAAGCACCTGGTGCTCAGTATTGGTCTCATCCCGATTGTGAGTCTCTTCACTCTATGCCTGTAATAAGTCTTTGTTTTCACTTTGAATGGATTACAACGAAATTCGTTTCACTATTCGTTCAATTGATTGAATCCATTTTCAATTCCTTTTTTATATTCTTTGAATTGTTTCGATTAAGTTATGATCTTTTACTCACTTTCCACACACTCTTCAAAACACTTTTTCCTTATCTTTTGGTAAATATTTTAAAAGTATTTTAGCGTAAATGCTATGATTTTCCTCACTTATTGTGTTTTTCTTCTCTATCATTTTGAAAATACATTTACTGTAAAAGATGTGCAAGGGAGTATTACACAAGAATCTTATTAATACAAAACCAAGAAAATATTGTATTCTTGGACCAATTGATTCTACATTTGCGTCTTTATTCTAACTTTTATACAACAAAAACTAATTTATCAAATAATTTCATGTAATTTGAGAAGAGATTTAATTGAAAAAAGCCCCTTGGCTATCCCGTTTTTATCTATTCAAATATTGAGACGAATATTTTGAACAATATTTAAAGAATTTTTACAAATCTTTTCTATTGACCCGTTTTATAAATAAATATAGAACTATACCTGGTATAATTATTATATTTCATGTACAATCATGCTCAATCCCCCATTCAGCTCTGACCCGCCATTGATAGGCCAAACGAGCAAGTAAAGTTTTATTGATAGAAAGCCAAATTAAATGTCCAAGATATATACATTAATTAGGGGAATTGTGCATGCCTTATTTATTTAATTAATTAATTTTATCGATTATAAACATTCAAACCTAAGGAATAATGGGTTCGAATATATGAAATAACAAATCTATTGGTTTTTTGTTTCATTTGAATCATTGGAAATATTTTTGTGAATATTTGACTAAAATTTATTTTTTGTTTGTTTTCACAGTGAAAGTGATTGTGAAGTCCTCAGAGTTGAACTAATTTGGAGACTCGGATCTCATTATTCAAAGTAAATATGGTTTTAACTGATTCTCCGCCGACTCCGAGGAATAGTCCGAATCCAAACGGTTCGGTTTCAAACCGAATGTCAAACGACAGGATAACTTTAGTGGTGGAAAACACCCGTTTTATTGTCAATAAAGAGATGTTCGCCACAAGAAAAGACACAATGTTTTACAGTATGTTTTACTCGTCCGCCTCTCTCACCAAAGCCAATGATAAGGGAGAGTATGAGTTTGAGGGCTTCTCCGCCACAGTGTTCAGAGCTATTCTCGTAAGTATTGTCATTCAATTCAAAGTATATTTAGTTTTTAATTATTGTTTATCTTCTAAACGAATGATTTATTTATTTTTCTTAATATTAAAATCGAAAGTATCGTAAATAAGCCCTTCTTTTGGCTTTGAATGCATTTAGGATTACTTCAAGTTTGGAGAAGTAAAATGTCCCCCCAGTGTGACAGTGCCTGAGCTGCGGGAGGCGTGTGAATACTTTCTCATCCCATTCGATGCCTCTATCGTCAAATGCCATAATTTAAGTGAGTTTTCTCTAATTTATTGAGTTATCCATTAAGTGTACAAATTGTTGATTAAAACCGACAGACGATGACTGCATTCAATCAATTATTCGATATATTTATTTAATTATGAATTTTGTTGAGAATCTCTATAAGAATACCAGAATTGATGTAATTTTGATAATATCCTAATGAATCCATAGGAGGACTACTACATGAGCTGAGTAATGACGGCGCACAGAAACAATTTGAAAATTTCCTGGAAGACCGCATTTTGCCAGAGATGGTGATCGCGGCTAAAGTAAGCCTTAATTTAATTTTCTATTTTCTTTGAGTTCAAAAGTAGATCCGATTCTAAGGAATTCTTTTTTTTTCGTATAAATAACTCTATTCTCAAAAGTATTTATTAGAAAAACAAATATTTTGTCGAAAAGTTTGTATTATGTGAAGGAATACGTGATTATTAAAATGATTTGGTTTTGTTTGCTTTGAAAGCGTGGAGACCGTGAATGTCATATCGTTATCCTTTTGAATGACGATATCGTCGATTGGGATGAAGAATATCCGCCACAAACTGGTGAAGAGTACTCTCAAAGTATGTTAAACCCAAACAAAAGCCAATTGAGTCGTAATTTTGTTGTATGTCTTCTTATGTGGCAGTCATTCACTCGACTCCAATGTACCGCTTCTTCAAGTATATCGAAAATCGTGACGTTTCTAAACAAGTGCTTAAAGAAAGGGGTCTCAAAAAAATCAGACTCGGAATAGAAGGTATGCCTAAGAGTTGTTATTCAATACAATAAATAAGTAGTTCTTAAGAATTATTTGAAAATATTATTCAATCCAAAGGTTTTCCAACTCATAAAGAAAAGATTCGGCGCCGTCCCGGCGATCGCCGTCCAGAAGTTATCTATAATTACGTTCAGAGGCCTTTCATTCGGATGTCGTGGGAGAAGGAGGAGGCAAAGTCAAGACACGTCGACTTCCAGTGCGTCCGCTCCAAATCGATCACAAATTTGTCTGTCGACGGCATTGAAAGTATTGAAACCAATGCTAATCCTATCTCTAATGATGGCACCGGTGCTATGGGTGGCAGTGATGTTAGTGATGGAGGCAATAGCGGCGTCAGTGCCGGTCTTCCGCCATCGCCGGCAACTCCCGGGCCTTTAATACAGTCTTCGATGACTTCAAATTACGATTCTGTAAGCGATTCGAATCCCGAATAACTCAATGTTTTTATTAAAAAAATTGCTCAAAAAAGTGTCGAATATTTAATTAACCCAAAACTCAACTCTTTTTTCGATTCAATTCAAAGCGAATATCAAAAGCTTTTGTCCGCAAATAAATCCGAAACAAATAATGAGTTCTTATTCTACACAAAACTAACACTTCTTCACAACTCCTGTCATTTCGATCATATTTTACCGAATTTTTTTCCTCATTTGTTAAATATATTCCTCTTTTATATAAATATATTTACAAAATATCAATAAATTATTAGATTTTGATCTAAACTATCGATGAAATAGTTCTGAAATATATATATATTGTAAATGATTTGGTTATTAATAAAATGATAATTATGTGACGAATTGATACAAACCTTTGTAGTGATTGTGCTGAGCAGCGATGGGATGTTGTCAACTGTTATGGACTGGTGGGTAAGGTTGTGCTGCGTCAACACTCCTCCAATACTTTGTTTCTAAATCAGCAGAATTTGAAGAATCGGAGAAATAATAGAATCAATTGTTGGCAAACTCTGATCGCTTTAATTGTTTATATTATTTGTGTTAACAAAAACCAGAAATAAATGAATAAAAATGGGATCAAATGCTATGAAAGTCGTAAACCTTATGGACTTCGATCGATATCCAGTGCTAAACAATTCATAATTGTTAGCCTATAAATATTTGTATGCCGTTCCACACAATTCTTTACTTTATATTTGACTCAATTATTTGATCCTATTCTTCAAAAACTCGATTTTGGAAACAGTTTTTCACTCAAATGTCATTTGACAGACATTTACAGCAAAAGTTTTCAGCATATAAACTAAAAATATCAAAACATGAACTGAACTTGGTCTTTTCATATTTTTATAGTCAGGTACTGTTACATACATTATAAGGAAATAGCAAGATCAAGTAGAATAATTCAATTTTTGAAATCAGAGCGCACTACTTTATGTCCTGGATAAAATTTTTGTGCAATAAATGCGGTAATTCAGTCGAATACAGATAAATATTAATTTAACAGATTTTCGCTTATTTTTGGGAAATTATTTAAATAATGACTTCAATTAAGATATTTGTTAAATGAAGCAAATATTAAAAGACTGTCCACTCAACTGTCCGCTCAACTGTTCATAACTTAATGAGATTTTCGATATTTTCGAGACGACTAAGAATTTTGCGTTTATTTTCTTATCTTTTAATTGAGGTCTGAGTATAAATAAAATCGATTTTGGTTACCATAAACCTATTACTTAATACACGAATATTTAGTATTTTTGTTCAAATGATTTATAACTAAAAGACAGAGAATTAGTGAATTAATTGAATCCTAAAAATGATTTAAAAGAATGTAAACTAAAATTAAATAAAAGCTATGTTTTAGTCGTCAGTTGTTTGACATCAGAAGTATTCAAATTATGTTTAGTACAAGAATTTTATTGATTCTATGAAAGTGATGACCAGAGGGTGGGATGGGATGCACTCACTCCCAAACACGATTTGATATTTTATTACTGCTTTAAATGTATTTTTGGTCACGATTTGTTATCATGATAGAATAAATCCTGATATTTGTGCTCCAATGCTTTAGATTTTTAGCCAGAAAATATTGTCTTGCTCAATTGGTAAAACCGTTTGATGTGGTTATTTGCAAATAGAAATATAGGAGAAACTGAGATGAAAGATGAAAATCTGAGCTCTAATTGATGTGAAACTAAAGTTCTCTCAAATGGTTGTGATTTGTAATTACATTAATTGTATGAAACATTAGCCATCAAATGGTTTGTTATTATTTGCCAATTATTCACATCCAGTGATGTCATTACACGTTAAGCGCAGATCTGAAAACTATGAAAGATATGGTGCGCTCCCAGTCTTTCGATATACCAAAGGTTGCAATATTTTGATTGATTTTGTAGTTATAAATGTAATTTCAATCCTTTTCACTCATTTTTTCGTTCTATTTAATGCTCGACTTAAGGCATACCCTATTATTAGCGATACCTGTATTTGAGTATAACATTGATTCAAAAGCTCTTTAAGTCCAAAACCATTGATATAGTGATGGAGTGAATCTTAAGTCCTTAAAAATCTATAACAATATTCAAAGCTTTGAGCCAAACGAGTGATGTCTATATCTCTAAAGTATATCTTAACTCAAATCTTTAAATTCTCAACATTTTCTCAAAAGTATTTTCGACACAATTTTCAAGTCTTCAACGATTTTAACCAAAATTCCGGGCCTTTTATAAAGAATTATTCAAATCAATTACTATCTATATTATGAGTAATCGGTTGGCACCAAGAAATTTAGCTCCTCTTAAACAGCTTTACTACTATTAAATATGGAATACATGGAATGGTAAGGAGTGTCAGCTGAATATCCTTGCTATGAATGTGCATATCGTGGTTACTTCCATACTATGGACTGTATCTGAAAAACTACGATTGACTTCAGATTCCGAACCAAACGAATAGAAAATCATTTTATTTCATATAAAGTTTGTCACATTGGAATATGACCAAGCTCGTTCTTTAAACGTTGTATACAATTATGTAGATCTAATTTACAAATATTCTTTAATTTTAAGTTTATTTCTGTCTATAAAGATCATTGTTATGCTCTTAGCTAGTCACTTTAACATTACAGCACTCTTAGGATCGGCCGGTACTTAGCATTTGCCTTGCTAATTGAGAATTTGGCTCTTACCGGGGTTAATCTTACTGAGATTGTACTCTATATTTGTTTTTTTAGAAACGGTCTCAAGATTTGATGAACAAGAACACTGAAAGCCAAAACAGTTATCAAAGATATCTTTTTAAAAATGAATACCCAATAAACGATTAGTTTGATTCAATGTGTGGCTAAAACATTATTGTTGTAAACATCCTTGCTTCATTTTAAACAGAAAATCTAATTAATAACTCGAGTGATAAATTGAAAATATCAGTTATGTTGAGTATAAGATTGATCTAGATTATTGATTTATTCGAATGCAAAATTCGAAAGTTTTAGTGAATGTATAAATAATGGATTTAAAACTGATCCATCTCAAACATCCATCTCAAACATTCATCTCAAACATTCATCTCAAACATTCATCTCAAACACCTCTTAAGCAAATGGTGATAAATGGAGTAAAGTTAGTAGTGATTTGGTGTGTATTGACTATTGAATGAATTGAGGAATATTTGAGTAATATTTTAAATGGAAATTTCCAGGAATTCAGAGAAGATTAGAGTTGACATAAAGGACTTAATTTGATTGAATTCATTGGATTCACTGTTTGGCAATTCAGTTATGTATTGCAGGAAAGTGTCATTCAAGCGTCAAATGACAGTAAGTTCGGTCTCAATGAAAAATGTATTCAATAAAGTGCTGTAAATGTCATTCAATTGATTTTCATTCACTTGTGTAATGATTTTTTCCTATTTTCCATCGATTCTATTTTTCACTGATAAATGTCTTCAACGCTTTAATTAGAATAAATTGGTTTCTCTCAATGCAAAACATTTCTATTAATTCCTATGATTTCCAAAAATAAATCGATAGATATTTGCATCAATTCTAATGTATTACTATTTTTTGTGTCATTATTTTGAATTCGATTTTCTTATTTTTATAATTCATAAACCGATGGAAGAAGTGATTAAAATTCACAAATTGCTCATAATTTGTCTCATCGTCAGAAGCCTTTAAAACTTATTCTCAACTTATTTACCGATAGAATGATATTTTAAGACACAGATAACTAAAATTTCGAATGCAATTAGTATTTAGTAAAAGGTTAGACTCAGTTATATTGGAGTCAAAAGTGATTTATTGTTGTCGTTCTTCACATCCATTAGAATTTATTTAAGACTCAGTTAAACAACATTTGAATAATAAGATTACGTCTGAATTTGAATATCATTTGCAGGAAAATCATTCAAAAATTATGTTAAATGAAATGAAACTAACTTTTGGACACTTTATAAAATTGATATCAAAAAACAAATATATATATAAATTGAGGACAAAAGGAGTTCTTTCATATTTAAGAGAAGGGATAGTCAGGGCGTAAACCTTTTGCCCGTTTTTTGGTGAATTTCATATTCACTATCATTCAGAAAACGAATAAAATATTTTGAGTCTTATAAATAAATTGAATATAAATGAAAACTTTTCCCATGGAATTGAGCTAGTAAATACGTTTATCTCAATCGAAATGGTTAACCTGGTGATTCTCTGTCAAAACTACTGATTAAATGCAGGCTTTTGTATATTCAAATGAAATGACGAAATAATTAAATGAAAGCTCTGTTTCTGTTGTTTAGTTTTCATTGAATTCACTCTAAATGTTATTTTCAGTTATGTTTGTGAAAGTTTTCCATTAACCAAAAAAATTCAAAGGATCTAGCAATTATTTAAAAGCTTTTCTTCATAAACGAGATTCAACTTATTGTGATGAATGATGAATGTAACAGGATCATTGAACACTACGTCACAATTGACTTCAATTCAGCTATAATTTAATTGAAAGTCATTTGAACTTCGGTTTTATCACTAGAATTGAGTCCAAAATTAAAATAAATAGAAAATCAATGACCGATAAAATAAAAAAAAAGTTAAGATTTGATTCAATCGATTGGTTTGAATCTTATGTCATAAACTGAGTGCAAAACTCTGTTCTTTTTGCTAAGAAAAGAATCAATAAAGTAGTAAATCGTTTCAATGGTTCACAACTCAGAGATTACTTCTGAGAACTGCTTACTGGCGGACAATAAACCAAATATTAAATATACAAATCATTTGAAAATTTATTCACAAAAATCATAATTTTGCAAACATTCAAAACAAATGAACTAATATTGTCGTTAATTAGTCACTGAATGTGAGGCCATTCAATAGTGAACACAAATTCATAATTCTTTACTATATTCCCGGCTCTTCCCTGATTATAATAGACGCTCTTGGTCAATATTTTTATAAGTCTAGGCCTCACTAATCTCGACGATTTCAGTGCCTTTAAATCACGCTTATCCAAGGGGGGGGGGGGTATAGCCCGGAATAGCCCGAAAAATTGGGTTTTAGGTGCAAAATTTATCCGACCTGAAGCCCTTCCCCGAACAAAACCCCCTGAACAAAATTTTGAAGAAAGCTTAGGACATCCCCCCTAATACCCTCTGCGCCGAAGAGCTTGGGCATGTCTGCTTTAAATAAAGGTAAACCCATTGGATAGTCGCTATAAACCGAATTTTCGATAAATTCGAACTAATTTAGTTTAAATCTATCGAATTCAATCCGATATTTGCCAAAAAGTGGTCAAACAGGCCGTATAAAAAAATTTGGAAAACCTCCTCTGATCCGATTACCATTGAATTTTTTTCCATTTGTGATCCCTTATCGTCGATGGGTTATCGACCCCTCGTTTATGGCATAAAACTCAACATTTAGTAAATTAAATGGATTTTTATGAAAGAGTTATGAAAATTGATTCAAAAGATAACTGTTCTATGAATTGGTGAGAAACAACTTGTTTGATGGGAAAGATGTGTCCACTGGTGTCTCCGCCCATCTATTGATTAGGTGTTGAAATATTTTCTGGCTCACAATTTTGAGCCGGTTCTTTTCAGTTCAGAAAAGAGATAACTATTTCATGAAATTATCTAAAAACACAATTAAATTACAGGAATATCACATTTATTTTGGTCCTATTTTATACTTAATTGAAGAGTAAATAATGGGCTTCAACTTCAACAGAAAGTATCATAAAACTGTTGATAAGATTTTGTAGAACTGAAGTCCGATAAAAGAGCGAAACTCTTCCCACAAATGTCAACAAAAATAATGTTGACTTTAATTTTAGTGAAATACAAATAATGGCGTCTTTTATATGAAATGAAAAATCAGTTGTTTTTATAAATCATTTCAATAATTATTTGAATTTAAATGTGATTTAAAACCGATTTTATACACAATTTTATTAAATCATAAATAGTTTTGAAACTTTCAAAATAGTGACGAAATGGCGGTTCGGTTGGAGTCAATGCCGGAACTGTCGACAGTTTACGATCTCTTGCGAACACTTTATGTCAACGAAACAAACGGCGAATCCAAAGAAATGGCCTCAAAATGGTTGGAAAGTCTTCAGCACTCAGTGTTCGGGTGGAGAATCGCAGACCAATTGCTGATCAATAAGACAGACATCGCTTCGTGTTATTTCGCCGCTCAGACTCTCAGAACCAAAATTCAAAATAATTTCCAAGAATTGCCGGAAAACAGCTATTCTTCGCTCAAAGACTCCATCATTAATCACTTGAAGTCAATCGACGAGAGCGTAGTCCAGACACAGCTCTGTCTGGCCGTCACTTACTTAGGTTTGATTCAAATCTGAATAATATTAATGAGAATATCATAACATTTGTCATAACATCCCTTTCAGCCATTTTAGTGCCCAATTGGACGAATCCTATCGAAGAATTGGCGGTTCAGGTGCCCAACGCAACCATTTTGGTTGAGATCCTTATTTGTGTCGCCGAAGAACTGGAAGGCAATCGAAATACAATAAAAGTAGACATAAGAAGACGGGAAGCGTTCAGTGAATACCTAAACCGGATCTCTCCTCAAGTAATCCATTTGTTGAATACGACTTTAAACGAAGCGAAGACTAATTTCTCTGCAAATGGCGACCAAATCAGCGAAAAGTTGATATCAAAAGTATACCAATGTTTGGGCGCTTGGCTTCACATTATCAACAAAACGGACATTAATCTCATTGAACCCATTCTTTCGGCCATTTTTGAGTCGTTGCGAAGCACTGACTGTCCGTCGAATGTTCACAACAACGCAACCGATACGGTCTGCAGTGCAGCCATTCTTTGCGAGGATTACGTGAAGTACCAACAGATGACTCATTACGTTCTACAACAGGTCTATCAGTTAGAAACTGCTTATCACCTGTCGGTGGCCAACGAGGAGACCTCAAAGACTGAGAACTATACCCGCATTTTCGCTGAATTGGCCGAATCTATTGTCGAGCCTCTGATTATGAGCGGAGAAGACCTAAAACTAGTAGAACTGCTGTTGACGTGTGTCGGACACTATGACAACGAAGTATCGGAAATCACTTTTCATTTCTGGTATCGATTCTGTGAATTGATTTTCAAGAGAGACATCAAAACGTTTATTCCGATTTGCAATCGATTGTTAGCGGCTCTGACCCATCACTGCCAACTCGAAGCTGACTCTGAAGGACTGCTCGACTCGAGGTCTGATTTGTATGATCTCAGGTGTAGAGTCAAAGACTTAGTCAAAGAAGTGATCGCAACGGTAGGGGTGAAGAACTATATTTTAGGCAATAATATCTTACAAACCATCAAAACCGTCAATTCATGGGAAATGGTTGAGTCCAACCTCTTTATCATCAGTTGTATTGTTGGCGAAAGAGATACCTCAGAAGACAATCAGGTGATCGCAGAACTAATTGGTTTAGTATTGAATTACTCGGCCGTCAACTCAAACTCACAACACATACAGATTTATGCCACCAGTTGTTCCGTTTTAGGAGAACTCAGTGAATGGCTTAAGTCTAACCCAATCTTTTTGGACTCAATTTTGAACTTTTTGCTAACAATGATCGCCAATTGCCATAAGAATGAAGAGCTGTCCTCCTGTGCGGCCCAATCTCTACAGAGTATAATAGAGTCCTGTGCTTCACAGCATTTAATAGGAAACACAAACTTAGTCTCCATTTTAATTCAGATCTGTTCTCAAATCGATTTCATTAAGAACGAAGAGGCGGCCAATAATCTGCTGCAGTGTTGCGCAGCAATTATCTCAACCGCTGATCAAAATCAGGACCAATTAGTCGCTCAACTATTGACTCCGCATTTGGCAAAACTGCAAGAGTTGGCGAACTGCAAATCGGGTGCCAATTGGAACGTAACTTATTTCGATAGAATCGCCTCAATATTTAGGAAACTTCATCTGAAGGAGACGTCGATTCACTCCCAACTTCTAATTCCATTAGTTAACGAACAGTTGTGGCCGTTGGCGAGTCTGGCGCTGACAGAACACGCGGCCACTAATCCTCAGCTCATAGAAAGATGTTGTCGTTGTCTGCGTTTTGTCATTCGTTGTGTTCGTCCCCATTGGCTGCTCCAACCTATTGTCAACCAAATCGTTCCACTCTATCAACAGTTTCCAAAACATTCTTCGTTTCTGTATTTGGGATCCATTTTAGTGGACGAGTTTGCGAACGAACACGAAGTGAATACCACTACAGGACTCATCCAAATGCTTAATGTAAACACTTTTTCATCCCTTTCGACAAATAATTTAGTTTTTTGTTTGTCTTTCAGGCGTTTTCTTTGACGACTTTCGGTCTGTTGTGTGACACTCAGCTTCGTCTCCATCCGGACACTATCGATGACTTCTTCAGATTATGTCTTCGGTAAACCCGTTTAATATGTTTTCGATGCCATTGACTAATGATTTGAATGTTTGGACAGAATGTTGCAGAAGTGTCCGAAGGCGTTCCTACAAAATGATATGTTGGATAACATACTGAACCTGACTCTGGCTTCCATACAATTAGATCACAGGGAAGCCAACACTTCGGTCGTCAAATTTGTCATCGAATTGATTGACATTAAATACTCGAAAGAATTCATCGACAAATTGCTTAAAGAAAGACTCGGACAGCGATTAGTGGACGCAGTGGTCAACGCAACGCTCTTCCATTTACCCACTTATTTGGTTCCGGATATGTCTGACATAATATGGCTTTTGGTTTCCTGGGATAAAAATGTATATCAAATGTTACTTTTATTCGGTTCTTTTGATTTGAATCTCTATTATGTCCAGTCATTGAAGGTATGGTTAGCCAATTCACTAAAATCAGTACCTGAACAGCACACCCCTACAATGATGAGCGCCACTCCACAACAATTAGAGGACTTCTATACTGATGTTATGAAGTAATCCATTATTTGTTTGAATCAAAAATCATTTTCTAATTGAATGAATTTCTTTCTCAGAGCAACGAATCCAAAACTAATCGCAAATTCATTTCGATATTTGGCGCGACTTTACCGATGATTTCACTTAAGGTGTCTTTAAATTGATATTTAGAATAAAGTAATAACCGAATGATTGGTAAAGAATGCGGTCTTTCCCTCTGATTATATAGACTTTAAATTAAAGAAATTGTTTTGATCATGAATTTTATCGATTGTCGAACTCTTTATTCAATTTTTTGTTTAGATTTTTATTATATTTGAAATTAACTGATATTTATTCCAATTTTCAATAAATATCTTCTATTGTTATCGAGAGAGAGAGAGAGAGAGAGAGAGAGAGAGAGAGACCTTTTGATTAACCATTAAATTGTTTTGTTGAGAGGCCAGTGATGAGAGGCATTACCCGATAATTCATTTAATGGTTACCAACGATCGCTTCTATTGAATGAGTGATTCGATTACTTCATATTCTCAGGAGTTTTGAATCAGATTAGACTCAGTTTTTTGTTTTCTACAAATAAATATATTTTTTGCTTCTAATCAATAAAAACTTTTGATAAGCAATGAGTTTGTGTCAAATTTGGGAATATTTTCCGATAACTAATCCCAAGAAATTTCGAGAAATAAATCTTCAATTGTCGGCGAATAAAATATTTCATCGATTTTTTAGTAAAATCTTTAGCAAAAAGATAACAAAATTATATTCTCTGCAATTCTTATATTAATTGAGAAAATTGTGTTCATTCAAAATTCAAATGTGCCTGAGTTTTTCCAGTTGTGGTCAATCACTGGAATCACTCTTTTATATAATGAATATTTGAAGAGTTTTCAGCGAAGATGAGGAATAAGTTTTGGTTAAAAGGCTCTAAAGTTCACAACTTATCGATTGATTAAAGTATTTTGGAATCGATTGAGTTATCGGTTTGTCATAAGTGCTGTCAAAGTGGGTCTGATTAAGGAATGTTTCCAAAAGATTACACTTTTATATAAAAGCCTTTATTTACATTAGTTTTATAAGTGTTTTGATTATGAACTCAATTAAATGTCCACTTCTTTTGCTCTTAATTGCAGTTTCAGTGGATTCTGCCGTTAATATCAAAAGAGTGAGTAATGAAGTGATTGCACCAGAAGTGGAGCGCTATTCTCCCACTTGGGACTCAATAGACAGTCGACCCATTCCTAAGTGGTTCGATGAGTCCAAAATCGGTATTTTTATTCATTGGGGACTCTTTTCTGTGCCATCGATTGGCAGCGAATGGTTTTGGTTCGTTATTTCGGTTTTGAGTCTGAATTTTTTCAAACCAAATATACTTCAGGTGGCAATGGATTGGATCCAAAGACAAAACTCTAATAAATTTCATGAATAAGAATTATCGGCCGAACTTCACGTACGCAGACTTTGCCAACCAATTCACGGCTGAATTCTATGACCCCAACCGATGGGCAGATATTTTCAAGTAATCACTTATTTTCATTTGTTTTGGATCTACATATTGTGATTTGAAGGGCATCCGGAGCTAAATATGTGGTACTCACGAGCAAACATCACGAAGGCTTCACTCTCTGGCCCTCAAAAACTTCGTGGAACTGGAATGCGGTGGACAACGGACCCAATCGGGATTTGCTCGGTATTTATCAAATTGTTGGTATTCAGAGATTAAATCCATTTATTGGGAATTTTAAAATTTAGGCGATTTAGCGAATGCCGTTCGTAAGGCTGGTCTGAAATTCGGAGCCTATCACTCGTGGTTCGAATGGTTTAATCCTCTCTATCTTCGGGATAAGAGTTCAAACTGGAAAACACAGGACTTCGTTAAAGTAAATTCATTTCTAATAACTATTTTGAGATTTAATCAAAACTGAATGGCATTCAAACAAAATCAAAGTTCAAAGCGCGGCCAGAATTAGAAGAACTAATCAATACATATAAACCCGAAGTGATTTGGTCCGATGGTGACTGGGAAGCCCCGCCCACCTATTGGAACAGCACAGACTTTTTAGCTTGGCTATACAATGATAGGTAAAGGATAAACGGTTTATCATAAACCTCTCAACAATTAAAATAATTGAAATTTTTGCGATCAGTCCAGTGAAGGATACGGTTGTAGTCAACGATCGATGGGGTAATCATTCAAACCATTGATTTTTAAAGGTCTTACAAATATAATCTAAGGTGTGGGCACCTCCTGCAAGCACGGGGGCTACTATAGCTGTCAGGATAGGTACAATCCAGGCACATTACAGTTGCATAAGTGGGAAAATGCAATGACTATAGATAAAGGTTCTTGGGGGTTTAGAAGAAATGCCAATCTTAAAGACTACTTAACCACTCATGAATTGGTGACAACTTTGGCTCAAACTGTCAGGTATTCCATCAATTGTTTTATAATTATTCGAGATTTTGAATAATCTTGAGATTAGTTGCGGCGGAAACCTATTGATAAATATCGGGCCGACACACGACGGAAGAGTTGTTCCCATTTTCGAGGAACGTTTGAGAGAATTGGGTTCGTGGCTCGATGTCAACGGGGAAGCCATCTATGAAAGCAACCCCTGGACTCATCAAAACGATACCATCAGTAAAAATATTTGGTAAATAGTTTTTAATAAAAATCAAATTTTTAAGAAAAATCATTTGAAATTGAGGTACACTTCGAAAGACAAAGTGGTTTACTCTATAGTTCTGGGATGGCCTCAGAATAATCAACTGGAGTTGGGAGCCGTCGACTCTAAAACAGTTGACTCAATTCAGATGTTGGGAGTAAAGGGAAACCTAAACTTCAAGGCGAAGGGCAGCGGAACTATCGTCGACTTTCCAAACTTGAGTCCCGAAAGTCTTCGCTTTGCGTTTGTACTCAAAATAACCACAAAATAAGAAATCTGTGAAAAATTAAATATTGGGTACAATAAAAAAGTACTCAAAAAGTCATTTGTTTTATCTTTAGATTCATTGCGAAAATGTTTGTCTTATTTCAGAACAAAATAGTTTAAAACGATTTGAATAAACAAATGAAATGATTTAAATGCAAAGTTATCGATCAACGTTTATATCAACATTTATTTCCGGAAAGAGTCCCCAATTATAAAAAGACATTTTGACTAAATTAATCGCTTTATCTTAATTCTAATAAATATTTAATTAATTTTAATAACAATTAATCAAAAATTATGAGAAAATATCAAAGAAAACAGTTTTAATTCTGCGATAAAAGCCTTGAAACGAGAAAATAATAAAATTTAATGTTTTTGGTTCTCAACATTAATATTCAATGAATACAATTATGTGGACATTATTTTGGCCCTCAGTATGACTTCAATTAGCGCTCACACCTCAGCTCACACCTCAACTCACCTCAACTTTAAATTTTCAGTTCTTAACACTTTAATTGATGAGAAATATTCTGAATAAAAAAGAAATAAACTTGAAATTAGTTATCTTCCAAAATTGCTTCCATATTATTTACTCGCAAGCCGTAAATCAGAGGTAATCAAGGTCCAAGTTCAAATACTCTTTTTTTTCAAATGTCTCATTCATTGTCATTCTGTGCGAAACATTTCAAATGCCGATAAAATGAGTGATAATTAACTCATATAATATTTACTTGTTTTGTTTGCCACAGATTACTACCTAGAATGTCATGGTTAAATAAATAGTCTGGGTTATTTAACTATATGTGAACTAACTGAAAGGAACGAGACTTTCCACCAAAATCATCAGGTAAAAATGAACAATTTTATTGTGCAAAATATCTGATCGATGAATATTGAAGTAAGCATTTGAAATCTTCAGTCTGTTAACGATCTAATTCTGGTGAGATTTACTAGATCAATTTTGCCATTTAGAAGATATTATTATAGGTCTCTGAGTTTTTGAGATAATCAAGATACTAAATTTGTTTCTCGAATTTTTAAAGTTGAGAGAAAATAGATAAAAAAATCTGTATTTCAAAAGAAAGTAATGAATAATTGAAAGTAAAAAAGACTTTATATTTATCTCAAATCTGAGATTTTTAATGAATTCATTCGATCATTAGATTAGTTATTATCAGACATTACTTCCAAATAATGTGATTAAAAAAAGTCTGAATTATTTCCGCCAATTCATCGAATTTTGGATATGTTTTCCCTGTTTTTTGAATTTCAAACATAAATCAAAAATATTTATCTGTATTTGAATTTACAATTAATTTTATGAATAATAAAATTATTAATAGTTTACAAAACTTCAAAAAACTTCCCTTCAATGACATACTGTTGTCAACCAATTAATAATTATCTTCAGATCACTAACTAATCCCTGAGCTTAGGAGTCAGGTATGAGTGACAACACATCCAAATCGATACTTTGAGTCCAATTTTGTCTTCGGTTTCCAATGAAGACCACAATTCTACTCATCGAGACGTTCATAGAGAATAAGCTAGTCAATTTTAAGATATGGTGATTATCGAAGCGAATTATGCTCTCAACATATATAATTTGGAAATGATTCATGCTTCTTTCAAATGTTTTCTATCACAGGGGGTACCGGAAATTTGGTCACATCTTTTGCTAATAAATTATTAATTAGACATTTACTTAGAATAATGAATGGATGGAAGCCTTCAAATTGAATATTCTTTAAAGATTTTCATATTTTTATGTATTTCCCCACTTTTTCCAATACGTAGAGAAGATTTGCACCAAATCTGGTTTCTTAGACAAAATGTTTGAAAATAATCTGAAAATTGTATTCGGGGTTAAGTAAAGAAATAAATGGGAAATAAGACCTGATTCTGATTAAAGCCTTTCTCAAAGAAGTGTTGTTAGAAGTGAACAATAATTATGTTGGAAAAGAGTGATCAAAGAATGATCTAGGACCGATCGATAACTTTGATGGCATGGATATAACACTTGCTTTTATCGATTGATTCTTATTTTATAATAAAATTTTTCAAATTTAATTGCGATCTTTATTTCGATAAATTTAATGAAAACCTAAAATAAATGTCAGAATTAAGAGTTGGAACAGAATTAAGTGAAATAGTAATTAGAAATTGTTTGATAAATAATTGTAAAGTAAATGATAAGGTTTTCCTGATTAGCAGCGATTAGTCACTGAGTTTGTAATCAAATCGGAACACAAGACTTGATTCGCTTGACTTCGTTGTCAAACAGTGATAATCGAAAGAAATAATTGTCTGTTAGGAGAGAAAAATATTAAACTGAGTTAATCTAAGTATCACATCCTGTTCTCAAACAACTTATTTTAACTTTTATTCGCTTAATTAGCTTAAAAAGAGAAATCAAATCAATTAATTGATATTAGTTTTAGTGTTTCAGTCAAATGAGTCAATCATTTTGCGAATAATGTCACAAAAAACGGTTTAATTTAAACTCCCATTAATTGAGTCAATACTTTCATCGTTTCATTAGTTGTTACAAAGAAAACCTGATTTCCGACCAAAGTTGTCTGATTTCAAATCAAGTTGCTTGTTTATTTATCCAGAAATCACCTTGCCAATTATATTGCCAGTAAATACAGTAAATATATTACAGTTTAATTAGGAATCTGAAACTGGGCTTATATTAGACTAAAATCGATTGTGTTTTGAGCAAAAACTAAGAGTTCCCACGATTTGGATAGAAATAAAGGCCGTAATATAGCTTAATATAGCGTTTGATTACTCGAATCGGGAGAAGTCTCCCAAAGTCTCCCACTTTCGCCTCTTCTCGAGGCAACTCTGACCTCGACTCTCGACTCCTCGTTTTAAGTTTGGCTCTTTTTAAATCATTTAATGACTCCAAGCGTTAGTATAAGAGCTTACATAAGAGACAAAGACTATCAAAGAGTCAGAATTGAAGACTATTGGGAACGAAACCAGAACTGAAAAAACTGGTTCTCTCTTATAGACCAATACTGGGAATCGAAGCCAACATAAAAAAGGTATAATCAGTAAAACTTTATGCATATCTAATATTGGAGATGCCTTTCGGCTATTTATTGCTCAAAATGTATGAATAATATTAATATTGAGTCGCTTTTAGTATTAGAAACGCTTGAAATCTATTATTCGTTTTTATTCTTATTATTGTCGGACTTTAGAAATTGTCGAACAGAATAAAGAAAATTAAAGATTAAAATCAAGTTTTGTTTCATCGCTAATATCAGACTCTGTCCGACAAAAAGATTCAAAAATAGTATTCAAATAAAGAAACAAAAAATATTTGAAAATTATTTAAATCTATTTTTTTTATGGATTTGACAAAAAACCCAAATATAATAACTTTTTTATTCATGAAAATTATTATCTTTTTTGCAGAAAACAAATGAATTTCATTTTCCACATTAGTGAGGGTTGAATAAAACAAACAAGAGCACAATTGAATGACCATGATCACTTTCTCAGTTCTCTATTTATTAACGGAATTGATTTTTATAAGTATTTAATACTAAAAGTATAGATATCTTATCCAAATTACAGTAATTAACGGCTGAAGGACCTTGTAACTTTACAGTTCGATCGTTGAAAACCTAACGAGCGATAAAAAAATATGATTCAACCGAATGGAGAATAATTATTCCACTGAAACTAAAATAAATGATCCAGACCATTTCTAAGACGATGGTTTTGTGGGCTCATCAGGTCTAAGAGCGAGAGTTTGTCGGTGAAGACGAAACTTATATGTTTGCGGTAATTAAGCATGCACACTCCACTGATTTGTTGGCTGGTGAGCCTCTCCTCAATTGGTTTGTTTGCTTTATTCATAGATTATATTCGAAAAAAGTTGGATAGACTTTAGATTAATATTTGAATTGATGTCAAGTTTAGGCATTTGTATGGATAGACAGACAGAGTGTCAGACAGAGAGTCAGTCCAAACAAATCTTTTATAAACAAATCGATGTAAACAATAAACGCGAATCTAAATTAAAATTTCGTGTAAATCAGTGAAAACGGTATGCAATCAGACCATTGGTTTGAATTTAGTTTTGCTATAAATTGCATTCAAAGCCTGTTTTGTATTGTAATGAAAACAACAGCAAAAGCAGTGAAATATATCGGAAAACAAACGATTTGTAGAAAGTGTTTGACTCAAACCCATTGGTGTTAACGGAATCAAAATGAATAAAAAATAAGTGCGAACTGTACTCAAACAGTGAATCATAAGTCCGTCAGATTGTTGTCTACGAATAGCGATACACATTCGCTGATGACATCATCGACCGGTTCTCAACCCGAGCCCAGCCCTGAGCTGAGGGGGATCCACACAGTTGTGATCTCTGGGCTGGCATTGGGGGGAGCGGCGTGTGCTGTGCCAGGTCTGGTCGGTGGGTCTGGTTGTGGTTGGCTGTTGGGCTTGACGTCAGGGCTGGCGTTGTTCATGGATTGAGTGGTTGTGCGCTAACATCGTTGGCGTTATTAGAATTCTTTGTCAGATATTTGTAATTCCAACCAAAAAACCTTTTGCTCTGAATTTTCTCTGAATTTCACCAAAAGGTTTCAACAAAAGACTGGTCGACGACAACAAAACAAACTTTTAATTTGATTCAATTGGTGGACAACAATCATAATCATCGGTGAGTTTGTCTTCTTTTAATTATTTGTTAATATTTACTATTATTTGAATAAAAATGTATTTTTGGTTGAAAAACAAACTGGCGTTGAGTTGAGTGGAGTTGAGTTGAGTCAGTGCTCACAAGTTATGCACATTTGCTTTCAAAATCACTTTTCACTTATTTTTAAATTTGATTATTGAAAAAACATTGAATCAAAACTATAAACAAAATTCTTTGATTCAAATAACTATTAAAAGCATTAAATGATTTGTTTTGAAATGTTTTGTGTGACTGACTCTCGAATAGAAATGAAAATTGAATCGAGAAATGACTGAAAATTGAGAGCAACTGTTGATTATTGACATACAGTTCGCAGTCATTCACAGCATTGGCTTTACTCCTATCGAGTGGTATGAGTCCAGCCATCAGTCTATCCAACAAACCTTACAAATGATAAGCCGTTCGACAATACAATTAAACTTTCGTTTACTCTATATTTTGATTATATTCTGAAAATGTTTTCATTATTTCCTATTATTTATCAAAAATTTCTCGGATTTTATTCGCTTCTAATGAAAACATCTTTTCTTTAATTGATTTTTATTTTTCTATTATTTTTCTCCACTTTTTTATTACTATTTTTTAGTTTTGAATGGTTTTTGTTTTTGTTTGCGAAAACACAAAACAATGATTCGCATCACGTCTTCAGATAATATGTCCGACGCCTTAACCATCAGATTAGGAGATCTTTACTTTTTTTGTATTTATTATTAGCTTTGCTTTAATTTTATTTGTTTTTGTTTCTCGACTTTGAAACTAATTTGAGAAAAGATTTGGAATAATAGGTCTCTTATTAGACGTAATCATAATTAATAGGAACCGAGTGATTGTCTGAGCCATAGATCGGACAATGAGTTTAAGTTAAAGTCCGTTGAAATGGTTGTGAACAGGAGTCAGGACTGACTCAGGAGTACCTCAACTGTTCACTTGTCTCACTTGTGGCACCTCTCAGTTGTGGTGTTCTTTCTTAAGGTTTCTCTCATTGATTCGGTCCTCTCTTTTTGTAAAAGACCTTAAACTCGACTACTCTTCAGTTGAATCACTTGTTTCTGTGCTGTTCTGTTGACTCGCCTTCTATTTCCGTTCTTAGCTCTGAGTCTTTTTTCTTATAAAATATTGGCTAAACTTATGCTGAGTTCGGTTGCAATTCTCAGGCAGCGTCTGAGCGCTCAGCACTCACCTGTCGTCCTCTCCTCTCTTATTATTATTATGTATGGCCACTATCGCACTATTATTGGTATAATAGCTGTGCCTGAGCTTAGTTGCTATACCTGTTTCAATGTCTGGGCCAGCACTGGCTCTGGCACTCAATGGCCAACATTATGGCAAACAGAGAGCTCAGCACAAGTAGTAAAACCAGTTTTTCTTTTATACCATTTTTCACTTTAGTTTACACTTTATTTAGTTTTTACTTAATTTTCTTTTTCTTCTAATTTTCAAACAATATTTTCAGCAAAATTCTGTGGCAAATGTCGGGCGGAGCGGCACCACCGGGTTGGGGAGGGGGAGCACCGCCGCCACCACATTATGCAGAGTCAGAGGACTCGCATGACGACGACTCCAGCAAAGATGGCTCTCTCAAGGGTGGCTCCGGTGATCTCAATGGTTCGGGTGGCGGCTCAGATGCAGAGGGTGTCTGGTCTCCTGATATTGAACAGAGCTTTCAGGAGGCGCTCGCCATTTATCCGCCCTGTGGTCGACGCAAAATCATTTTGTCAGATGAGGGCAAAATGTATGGTAAGTATTCCACACAAACACACTTCCCATGCCTTCCAATGCCTAACAAAATGACAATAACTTTGAACTAATTTTGGCTCAAATTACAAAACATATCGATTTTCAATGCATTCGACACTTAATCCAAATAACTGTTTAATTAATAATACGTTTTGCGCTTAATTTGAGGTTTGAGTGGATTTGAAATCTGGTTATTAGTTATTATTAAATATAATTCAATCTTAAGATTAGTTTTTTCGGAATTGAAGTTCAAGTTTGAAAAACTATAAAAATCAGTTTAAGGTTTGCATAACTTATGATCCGATAAAAAGAGAAAATCTCATTAAAAATCAGAGCAAATGACTAATCATTTGTTTAATTTTTATTAAAGAAGAAGAAGAAGTTCTTAGTTCAGGAAAAGTTTTAAATTAAATTAGATTTTAAACAGATTTTAAAGAGAAGCCAATCAAAAGCAATGATTGGTTTGACTCAAAGTAAATAAATCTCAAATAATAAACTCGGAATCAAATGCTATTCGTTTGTTTGAATTGTAATAATTGGCAGAAATTCAAAGATATTTTCAAAAATGATTTAAATATAATTCAGAGCTCTTTTCAATCGACAAATATATTGTTTTGTAGGATAGAAATAGTGGCAGTCCTTCAAAGCAATCCAATTAAACGAGTCCTTCACTGATCTGATCCTCGATAACAGTTTGAACCCTTAAATTGAAGACAAACTTTCAAATGTCTTTCATAATATGTCTGTGCGGACGGCTGTACTCGATATCCAGCCATTTGACTCATTTATTTACCTTAAATATTGTTTTTCCAATCGATTGTTGTTTTTTGAAACTTTATTTCAAATGTTTTAAATGTAAAACTAATTCAATTGATTCCACTTTTAAATTAACATTTGATTTATATTCAGACAAAATCCAGTCTTCAGACAGTTTTGCATAAAATATTGAATTAAATTTTAATATAATTTGAGTGCGAAATGAATCAAAGATTTATTTGCAACAAAGCTATGGTATAACTGAGGCTATGGTAGGCAGAGCTCTGACAATCAGTACTCGAAGTGAACGTCAGAATAATTAGCGTTAAAACAAGTGGTGATTCACTTTTAGCATCTCTGAGGAGAATAGACGGGAAAGCGTTTCTCAAATAAATATTAATCTATTTTTTTTTATTTTAGTTAATATTTGGCTAATAGTCTGATAGTAGTCTTGGTCGTGATGTTGAACGTGGATCTGAGTTATTGTGTCGTGTATTTAACGCAAACTAAATCTACTCTAAACTTGTATTATAATTATTAGTCTTGAGTTGAGTCAGTATATAATGTTATGATAATATCATTTCCTTCCTGGCCGTAGGCTATGCTCTCTTAAAGTAACTTTCGAATAGTCACCGATAAGTTAGCGTCGCTTACAGTACACCACTCGGTTGACTACCAGCGCTGCGAAACCCCCTCCTCACACAATAAGACCGGCTAACACCAGAAACACCCGTATTCTTAGTACTCGCTTTTGGTACCCATTTTTTTCATTCAATTATCTTCTATTCATTTATCTCTTTTTGCAGTCATTTTTGCCAATGATTTTGAATAGTTTTTGGGAAAGCATTTGAATTCTGAAATAATGGATAATTTGAAGTCAAAGCATAAATAGTGATGTGTTTTATCAAATTTTGATCAGAAAAATATTAAAAGTTTTAGTCTCTCCTAAAGCAAAGTTCGTATTCTTTTGTTGAAATTCTGAGCACTTCTAAGATTTAATGGTTTTTTGAGTTTCAAAAAATGTTTGAAACTAAGAGCCGAGCATTTGCTGAGAGCTTTCATTTGAGGCAACGTTCATATGTTGTGTGCGTTGAATGCTTGGAACGTAATTAAATCGCTGACATTCCTGGCATTCCTGAGTGCTTGGATACGCGATTCCATGCATTGCAGCTCTTTTTCTCCGTTTGTCTCCATTACTCTCTCCTACTCTCTGCGTCCCATTTGATGCCTGCCTTCCATCCAATAGAGTAGAGAATATGGCATCACTTGCGTCACTGGCTCTCTGTCGGCCTTTTTCTCCTTCTCTCTCATTCTCTTTCGACTCTCTCTACTCTCTATGCTCCCAATGCTCTCTAACAGTCAGAGCACTGGAGTGTCCCATCGCATGGATTGCTTGCATTGCATTTCGCTTATGAGCTGACATTCCACACATATTTCTATCTCTTTGTACGGCATTAGTGCTCAGTTGAATCGATTTTATATATAACTCAAGCATTTCAGTGCATTTCACACATACACTGTTTGTATTTAATGTTATATTCTGGGTATTAATCGCAAGCAGACTATTGCTAGGCGTTCATCGCTTTGCCAATGAATACGGCGCTCTGTTTGTATCCGATATACCTTTGACTCTATGTTTGTAGTGGTAGTGATCTCACAATCAAAACCAAACCCATTGCATGAATACTTTTTGCTGATTATATGCTATCAAAATGTTTAACGTTTTTAGAAATGATAACAAAAAGAAAGTCTAATATAAATAACAGTTATGTAACTTATTATAGTCAATGAAAATAAATACTAAAGCAATTCATATCTGGTTTAATGTATTGTTGCAAATCATCGGAGACTCGATCAGAGCATAACTTTATTCTATGGATTCGTGTTCTCAACGTATTTACTTTGATATACAAATACAAGACTTCTCTCCCAATCAGACTTCTCTTGAGCTTCAAATCATTATGTATTTGAAAACAGATATTGTGTTCAAAGAGTTTTCAAATTAGTTTAAATCTCTTTTCAAGTCTAACAATAGATTATATTCTTCGACATTCAAACTTCTGTTTTCAGCTTCACTTAGGGTAGAGAACAGCTGTAGAGCGCCCATAGTCTGAGTCCTGTTCTTAGTGGCCAACTGTAGCTCAAAATACTAAACTGGTCTGACATACGACCTAAAGTTAAGGCAAGAATAGTTAAGCCAATGCTTGATTGTCTGGCCCTCTGGCCTATTGTCAAAGCCATCCACACAATGAATATAATGGCAATAACCCCAACAAAATTCAAATCCGATGCTTTCCTTTTCTTCGCTCCACTTTTAATCGAAGAAATGTAATGCAGGGGAAGCCTATGTCCTACTCTGTAGAGTACGTGTGCCCAACATATCAATAGTTGTAAATTTACGGCCGTTTCCCCACTCTATTCAAATATTCTTTTGATTCCATTTTAATATTTTTTTTTTTAATTTTTAGGCCGAAACGAATTAATCGCTCGGTATATAAAACTGAGAACTGGGAAGACCCGAACCCGAAAGCAAGTGTCTAGTCATATACAAGTGTTGGCGCGACGCAAGGCTCGGGAAATACAGTCCAAATTGAAAGTCTCGACCGTAAGTTATTTTCTTTATTAATATTTTTGCTAAAATTAATAAACAAAACGCTGTCCTCTTATACTCTAACTCTTAATGTCCCCAAATGTTCACAAAGTGGTGAACCAGTAGTAAGTTTTGATTATTTTTCACACTTTTGGCGCTCTTCCAGTCCTCATTTGGTTGACTAAGAGAGAGATCAGTTACCACTTATTCTGTGAAATACTAATTTCTAATGATTTCTAACAAAATACACAGAATTTGTTGAAACTTTTGCCAAATATTATTTAAATGTATTTAAAAGCAAATGTTTAGGTCTGTCCCTTACTATGAGTCTATTCTTCAACATTGAGGGGTATTTTCCGACAAATAACCACTAATTGAGGTTTTTTTGATGAGTTATTGCTTTGGATTTAATTTTTTGTTTGAATGTTTCAATAGTTTATTTGCGAAATTCGAATAATAGACACAAATTATAAATACTATGGAAGGAGTCCTTGAAATCTAATGAATGTATAATAGCGTTGACCGTAAAGCATGTCTCAAATGATTGTGTGGTTTAATGCATGACTTTATTCCGTTCTTTTGGTTGCATTCAATCCTTTGCTGTCAATTGTTTGCACTGTTTTTCCGCATCTTTTGGTTTGTTTTTGTTTGGTTTTGTTCTCTTCGCCCCCAATAGGACTCCGGAGCGAAAGAGGCAGCGTTACAGTCGATGTCATCGATGTCAAGCGCTCAGATAGTCTCTATATTTTACTCCTCTCAGGACCAGGCAGTCAAAGAGAAGGCCTTACAGTCGTTGACCTCATCCCAAATCGCCGCTCTTCAAAACAAAGCGGCACATCTTCCCCATCACGCGGCCACTCATGTCGCTGCTGCAGCCGCGGGACTCGCAACCCTAGGTCTAACTGCACCGGCGGTCACCCCCTATACCCCATCACCCGTAAGCCCTGAGACGTTATATTAATCCAAATGATTATAATGTTTGATCTTTTGATGCAGTTCTGGCAACCGGCCGGTCCCACCAGTAATGAAGACATCAAACCATTTAACACTTCCGGTCCCCAATACGCCAATAACAGCAACAACAATGTGAGCGCTGGTCCCGCGTGGGAGGGCAGAGCCATCGCTACTCATAAGTTACGTTTAGTTGAATTCTCGGCTTTTATGGAACGACACGACAACGATAGCGATAAACATCTCTTCGTTCACATCGGAATCGTTTCCCCCACTTATTCCGACCCTTTGCTCGAGTCGGTAGACATTCGACAGATTTATGATAAGTTTCCCGAAAAGAAGGGCGGGCTTAAGGAACTCTACGATAAGGGACCCCAAAACGCATTCTTTTTGGTCAAGTTTTGGGCTGATCTCAACACTTCACTATTGGACGAATCCGGAGCTTTCTATGGCGTGACCTCTCAATACGAGAGTAATGAGAACATGACTATCACCTGTTCCACCAAAGTTTGTTCTTTCGGGAAACAAGTGGTAGAAAAAGTAGAGGTAAGCTATCAGTGGTTCCATTAATGAAGTTATTGTCTAAACAAATGTCTTAATAACAGACAGAATACGCGCGTTTCGAAAACGGACGGTTCGTTTACCGCATACATCGGTCCCCAATGTGTGAATATATGATTAATTTCATTCATAAACTGAAACACTTACCCGAGAAATATATGATGAACTCAGTTCTGGAGAACTTCACGATATTACAGGTAAGAGCGGTTGTGGGACTCCCGCTGACAGCCACTAATTGTCTGCATTTCCTGTCATTGATTGACAAATAGGTTGTGACGAATCGTGAAACACAAGAAACGCTTTTGTGTATCGCATATGTGTTCGAAGTGTCCGAAACGACGGGAACCCAACACCACATCTATAGACTTGTGAAGGATTAATGACATTCACATTAATAGCATTAATGGACAGACCGCTCATCCCTTCATTTATTCACTTAATATAAATATAGCCATCATTTTCACATTTTTGCCATAAAAACGCTGTAAATGTTTTTTGAAAACAATTTATAAATCAATGCCATTGAAGACGTGCCTCAATCAGCCCTATATTGCGATTTGTCTAAAAGAGAATTTGTTGTAAATTTATATAAATATATATAACTATTATTATAATAATGTATACATAGATCTCACTGATTGTGCCATTGAATGGACGGCCAATTCTTTTCTTCTCTTTACCGAAGCTTTTGGGCAGCTCTTAGAGGGACTTAAATATGTTTTTAATAACTTTTCCAACAAATGCTATGCAAAAGTGCAGCACTTTTTAGAATTTGTTTTAAAAGTCTTTATTTAATTTGTACTTATATTCGACAAACAATTTATTATTTTTAAAAATTTATTATTTATTTCATTTGTTTTTCTATTTAATGACAAACGGCTCTCAAATTGAGTTAAGAAAAGAAAACAAAACATAAAACAAACAAAACTTTAATAATAATAATAATAATAATAATAATAATAATAACTGTAAAAGTATTTTGATTTTGAAACTGAATTAAAGAGAAAATTATAATTTAATGCAAATCATTGTATTCTTTATTTAATATTAGTTATAATTTTGAACTCTTTTTGCTATTTGTAGCCAATTATGAGCCCATCTCTCAAAGCTCTCAAAGCTATCTCTCGGAGCAAAACAAACAAAACTTATGACTCACTAAACACTTCAATACTGGAGTCAATGTTAAGGCGTTTTTCCCGTTTCTTATATAACTTTTCGATTGGAGAACAGTTGAGAACTCGTTTTAATCAATGGTTAACTGATTCCGATTACAAGGACTCAAATATTAGTCATTATTGGCTTTTCTCTCAGTATTTTACCTGCGATACAGTGCGTGTCCAACATTCGCACCCCTTTCCCGACCTCTAATTCATTATAAATTATATAAATTTGAATTAAATTTAAATCTGATTTTCACTAATATTTTAACTTTTTTTCAAATATCGTTTAATTAACTTATAATTCGAAAAATATTTAAACAAATCTTATGAATAATGAATATTTCGATCAATTAATCTGACTTATCGAGAGGTGGTCGTCGTCGGGGTCACCCGTCAGGTCAAGGGTGGGCATAACCAACAGAATAACACTCATTAAACTCAATTTTTCTTTTTATATTCTCTTATATTGATTGTAACCTATATTATTAAAAAGATGACCATGGTTCAACTCTAATTTCAAGTCCAATTCTCTAATCTTTTATATGCGAGTTTCAACATTACAAACATATTAAATAACAAGTATTTATTTTCTTTGCGACTAATGAGCAAGGCAAAGCCCATCAGACTAAAATCATCTCAAATGTTTAAATTATCTTTTTATACATCTCTGAGTTCCCTTCGAATAATTATAATTTATTTATCTAGTTGAAAAACAAATGACTACTTTTGATTAAATCAGTTTTAGTGGTTTTAATCTTGGTCATTACTATTTGTTTAATTTATGTCAATTTAAAAAACCCAAAGAACCTGAAAAACACTAAATTTTTCATAACATCAATAATCTAATTATAATTAATAACTTATTATTAATCATAAGTGAATCGTTTCAATTTGAATTTAATTTATAGGAAAGTGATCTAGACAATATAGACAACCGTTTGAAACAAATGACTTGACTAACATATTTTAAGCTCTGAAAAATTATTAGAGCTTTGATTAAAAAATGAGACTTTTGTGGTATAAAAATATAGATTCTCTTCTAAATTGGAGATAAATTCAAATAATTGATAGATCGTTGAGTTTTTATTCAAACTCATTCAAAATAAGAAGTAAGAGGATGTATCAAGATCATTATTTAGAGTAATTTATTTATCAGATGTTAAGGTTATTCGACTCAAATCGTAAAACACTTATATTATTATACAATTTACGTATAAATTGCAGTAAAACTGAATTCGTGATAAAATAAGGGAATTTCCACATAATTTCTTCTTTAAAAAAGCCAACAAAATATTCATCGCCTCGATTAACAACATTAAGACATTCATTGATTCTTAAATTTCGTTTATTTTTCTAAAATTAATTACCGTTTCATTCATTGAAAGTGTAAAACAATATTCAGAGCTATTCTTATCTCTTCTAAGAATCGAGTCATATAAGAGTTGGTCTCTTCCAAGAAATATGATTCACAAAATTCTTTTAGTAATCGATTTCTCGACAAATTGCAAAACATATTTCATTTCGACGTCTATTCACTTCATTCAAAAAGCTTAGGACACCCCCTGAGTCGAAGAGTTTGGCGATGACCCCCCTCTCCTTTGATAATATGTGATATATAATGAATTTTAAACACTTTTCGGTTCATTCGTTAAATAATTATTATATTTATTTTAAATGATGTAATTATTTTGTAACCAACTGTTAATCAGTGAGTCATTTAAATGTTAACCAAATCTAATAACTCAGGGATAAGTTGAGGGATATCTTGTTTTTTATGAAATATCATAGAATGATCCTGATAGAACTGTTCTTATCAACTTCAGATTTACAAAAGAATTTGTTCATGGTCATTTTAAAAAATCGCGTTTCGTAGAAATGAATTTTCAAAAATTTTTCAATTCTGTCAATAAAATCGGTGGACAGTAATGTCGGCCCACAATAGCTGCCGGAAGTATAACCGGAAACTAGTGATGCCTGGATTCAAATTCATTTAATTTATAGAAACTTTCAAATAAATGTTTCGTTTTTTTGTTCGTTAATTATGTAATTAATTATATTTATGCGGTTTAGCGGTGTTTCCACTTTTGGAGACTTATCTCAATCATTGGATTAGAAAATATGTTGAAATCATCGAAAATATTGAACAAATAACTCTTCGATTAAGACATTCGAGTCTTGAGTTATAAGAAATTGTAAAGAATTGTAAAGAATGCCAAACATTGAGTAGATATCCAGCAAAGCGTATATTATTTTCCTCCGCTTTTATCAAAAATCAGAAAAATTGAAAACCGAGCGGAACTTTACAAGGATTTCGAATATTTGTGCCACAAATCAGGGAAATACTAATTGCGAATAAAATCAGCCGACTTTTGAGTCCCAAAACTTATAAGAATATGTTATCGAAACCAAATTTCTGTCTTTCATTCACTCAAAAGTCAAACAAATGAATGTCTGACAAAAACTATCCAACAAATAGTGAAACCATTTTTAAGTGAAAGTCAACCAAAGTTTTGATTAAAGTATTTTTTTATTCCAAACTTAAAGTGAAAATAAAATGAAAGCAATTATTTGTGTTATTATTTTTATGAGTGGAGTCTCACTAATAGTGGCGCAGGGAGACGATGGACTCGGTCTCGGGGGACTATTCGGCGGCGGAGGAGGAGGTGGCGGTGGACAGGGTAATCCTTTGGCAGGACTCGGTGCGCTTGGACAACAACTTGGAGGTTTGGGAGGATTAGGTGCTCCAGGCGGTGGAAGAGGAGGTGGTGGAGGACTAGGAGGGTTAGAAGGTCTCCTTGGTGGACTGGGCGGTGGCGGGGGAGGAAGACGTGGAGGCGGAGGATTATTAGATGGTCTCGGACTTGGACAGCTCGGTGGTGGCGGTGGTGGAGGTGGCGGAGGCGACCAATTTGGCCTAGGCAACTTGGCTAATCTCGGTGGAGGAGGAGGCGGTGGCGGAGGTGGACTTGGAGACCTTGGTAATCTCGGAGGAGGCGGAGGTGGAGGAGGTCTTGGAGACTTAGCTAACCTCGGTGGCGGAGGCGGAGGAGGACTTGGAGATCTCGGTAATCTGGGAGGAGGTGGTGGCGGCGGTCTTGGAGATCTAGGAAACCTAGGAGGAGGCGGTGGAGGACTTGGAGATATCGGAAACTTGGGAGGTGGAGGCGGTGGACTAGGAGGCGGAGGTTTAGGAGGTTTGGACCCTCTAGGCTTAATAGGTTAACTAATTTTTGGTGAAAAACTATTTTTTTGTGTCAAATAATAAGTAAATCACAAAACTATTGTATATTTTATTTGTTTTCATAAATGTTTTGAATGTCTATTAAATTATTTCAGTTTTGTTTCGTCACTCAAACCAATTATCGATTAAATCAAATGAATTGCGAAAAAATAATTTATAACTCAATAAAACTTAAATTAAATAATATTTTAGTGCAAAAGAAATGCTTAAAAATTTTGAAAATTTTTATGGAAATAATTATTCTCTGTTTGAAAGAAATTTTTTGTTCGCTTCAGATATTTCTGAATTTCATTAATAAAAACCAAATCATTTCGCAAAACAATTGTTTTAATTGTTTAGGAGTTTAACTAAATGTCAAATCAAATGATGGATTTCCCGTTCAATCGATTGTAGAAAAGATTTGAATAGAAATTTGTGTTAAGTTTTCTAATTTATTCGTGATTTGAGGCTTTGAAGGCTCGCAATACAGATCTGTTCCTATGATTCACTCCGAAGATTAAATAAAAAGATGTATTTATTCACATTTGATATGAATTAAGAAAATAAACTCAATTCAAAGATAATATGAAAAGAGATTCAGAGAAGTGGTAAAACTGGATTCAAAAGAAACGCCTCGTGTAATGGTTTTGTTCCCATTTATTAAGAGATCGTTGTCCTAATTGTGTCCCAATTGACTCCTTAGTGGACAAGATTTGCTCATTTTTTCAAACAATTCAAGGTTTGAATTGTCAGTCATGAACATCAAAATAATGGTAAACATCTATTCAATGTCTAATTGGTTTAATTAATTCAATTATATTTCAGATATTCGTTGTCTTCTTAAGCATTTCACTGATATCTAAAGTGACAGCAGATTCCCCGAAGCCATGGTCTCCATATCGCGGACCAACAGAAAAACCTCCACTTTTCACAGTTTGGGATCTTTTGAATAATCCGGACGGAGAGGTAGTCGGCAGACAATATATACCCCGATGTCGTGTCTGTGATATGCCTCGACTTTTCAAAGCTCTTCGACGATAACATCAAAAACAAGATTCATATTCTTAAACCCATTCCGACCATCAAATTAATATACTTTTCCCTACAAATAGTCTTTGAGTGTAGAGGATAATTGTGAGACAGGTCAAAATACTCAACGACTAAATGCTTAACAAAATAATATTCAATGCATTAATACTCTGGTTTTGGTACTTTTCAAGCTATAGATCAAAATTGCGATTATTTTAGAGAAAAATAAAACAAATTCTGAAACAAAACGAAAATAACGACAATTATGTAATTGTTTTAAAATGTTTTTAATTATTTGGAATCGCTTTCAAGCGTTAAATAATAATTATATTATTGAGTCGTTTCCTGTTTCCACAAACCAATAATTTTTGGCATTATTTTGATATTAAAATAATTAAAACTTTGTTTATATAACAATTTCAGTTCATTTCATATTAGGTTTTGAGTGAATTAAACAAAATTGCTTTTCACTCAATACAATTCACAATTAATTAAGTTTCTAATTCTAATATATTAACAAGGTAATATATTTATTGCAATTTACCTAATATTTTACAATAATAAATACAAATATAAGGTAAACATTTTCTTGGTATTATCAAAAAATGTCCACAAAATTCACACTTGGATTTCTGAATAAATAATTTCGGTGTAAAATTAAATAAGAAAAGAGATCTATAAATAAATTGAGATAGCTCTTTTATTTTATTTAGACGTAGAGTTTACACCTATTTTAATATACATATATTAAAGCTATTGGTTCTCGATTTGGCAATACTTAGTATATGTAAGTAGATATTGATCTAGGTGACCATTTATAGATTTTTGTGAACATCCAAAATAATCAAAAGTTTAAATCATTTATTAATATTAATAATTAAACAAATATTTAGACATTTTATCGAAAGTTTGAGCGAATGTTTGTTTGTTTACATTTGGAGCAAAACATGTGATTCAATGAGAGGGCGTTTAAAAGGCCTCCATTTGGGAGACATTTAACTGTTTGTAAACAATATTTGACTTTCGATTAATAAATTGTTTTAATCCTTTATTTTGTTGATTTTGGTGATAGTTATGTCAAACAAGATATTGGTTCAGGAAATCGAAAGATTGGCTCAAATTTGCCGCAAAGAAGAAACAAATCTATTGATAGGAAAATATGAGTTAACTCTGAATCAGTCAATCATTGAATTCATTGGCAATGAATACAAATTGAGTTCATTTAATAATAACATTAATATTAAACTCAATTATTTGCGGCAATTATTTCGCAAAATCCCTTCGATTAAAATAATTGGCGAAAAGTCTTCAACCGATTCAGTGATTCATTTGAATTCATTCGTTTCGTGTGTTTTCCTTCAATTGATTCGCATTTCGTTCAAAAATTTGGTCGGTTTGGAGATAATTAGACCACAATTAAAGTCTTTGAAGTGCTTTAAATGTTTTGACACTCAAGTTCTCGACGAAGAGTTTTGGGATCTGTTTGGCGTTTGGCCACAAATCACTTCTTTGACTTTAAGCCAAAATAATATCACATCAGTGAAGGCCACAGTCATTCCCTCATCGGTTCAGGTCTTGGATTTGAGTTGGAATCGAATCAAAGTCTTCGATAATATCGCAAACTATTCGGTGAATAATATTTCAAAATTGGACTTAAGTTACAATTGTCTGACAGAAGTGCCAAAACTGAATGACTTCAGCAGTGCTTTACTGAACTCACTGTTCCTCAGAGGAAATCTCATCGAAAATATTAATGGAATCGAAAAATTGACAAAACTTCTTGAGTTAGACATTGGAATCAATTGTATGCTTGACTTGAATTCACTCATTTCGTGTCTCAAGAAATGTAAATCATTGAAAGTGCTTTGGATCGACGGAAACCCCTTTTCATTTGATCCGAACACAAACCAAATCATTCAAAAAGAGTTGACTTTCTTAACAAAATTAAACGAAACCATTATTTTGAGGGAAGAAAAAAACATTAAATATTCCGACGAAACAAATGTTTTGTCTGGAAATCAAAGTTTAAGAAACAGTTCCGACGCTGAGAGCGACCAGTTTTTCGACGCTTCCTGTGATTCAACGGATTCTAATCAAAAAAGTGAAATGAATCGGAAAAAGAAATTTCGTGTCATTGAAATCAAAGATCGAACCGAAATCGAGGAACAATTGGAGAGATTGGACCTCAAATCTAATCATTCGAGTGATACAAATCTCCAAAATTCCAGTGAAGCTAAAGAATTGATTCAAAAGAGAAAGGAATTGGGCGAAGAGTGGTTGGTCTCATTGGGGCCAAGTCTTGACACATATTCCTCTTCTCAAAAGACATTGACCGCAGACTTAAGTCCTTCGACTTCTGATAAGACAACTGATAATAACTACGATTTGAATACATCTCAAAGAAGACAATCGACTGAAAAATCTATTCGAAAGATTTCAACCATAAGTACGAACACTACCGACGATGAGATTGAAATTCTGACCGAAGAGAGGACTGAGTGGAGTCGTAAAGAACTGGAAGACGACACTAATATAGTTATCGTTGAAAACTCTGAAACTAATGAAACGTTTTTTGTTTACGTCCGCGAAGAGGACGGAATGATTTTCGAAAAGGACTGCATAACTGGGAAAGTGTTGAGAACTCATGACTTGAAAGTACTGACAAACGTCGAGATTATCAACGATTTAGAGCTTAAGATATGTTTTGATTCAATGGTTTATAATAAACGTGAAGTCAAATATCGATTCGATAGCATTGAGTCTTGTCTTGGATTCAACGATAAGTTCATAATTCCGTGGATTTCCCAAAGAAAGCAAAAAATGGTTTCCGAAGAAAATCTTTACGAATGCTTAAAATGTGGTCAAAATAAATCGAGTTCTTCACAAGTGATCTGTTGTGCAAACTGTGGCAGCGATGCCATTATGATGAGTGATACCACTCGTAAGCGTCGGAGTGGAAGTGATATCACAATTTTGAGTCAAATTAATCCTCAAAATCAAACTGAAGTCAAATACAACTGTTCTGAAGATATTAATGTTTGGGAGGAATTGTTTTCAATCAATAGCTGTTATGATAACTCATTCTTCACTCGAGTAGAGCACAGTCTAAGTCTTTATATTGACGTCAAATTTCTTGAAGACCAAGAGCTGATCCAAGGTTTGGTTAAGTGTAAAGCAATGACTCCCAAAAGCAATCGAATGGAATCGGCTTTTCTGGTCGTTTCCAATAAGAATATTCTCATTCTTTCGGTCAATGAAAACGAAAATTACGATAATTTTGACGCTTATCTCAAACTCGAAGTTTTGAAACCGATTTCATCTTTGATTCAAATCAAAACGTTTCCAAATTTACTGACAGATCAGGGATTTTGGCTTCAATTCAAAGAAGAAGACAAACAAATGGAAAACAGGTCGCGGACTAAATCATTGATCAGTAGATTGAGTTCAAAGAGAAGTTCGATTTCGGAAACAAATTCATTCAATTGTCTCATTGTTTTCTACGATCAGATTATCGGCAAATCTTTTACCAATTATTTCAGTGAAACTATCAGTAAATTAACTAAAATTCCCGAAATTCAGACTAAGAGCCAAATAATACAATTAACGGAGAACTCGATGGCTTTAAACGACGACATAATTGTGATAAATGCCATAAAATCGGCGGAATATAAGAGAAATGATATGAAAAATGAGTTGAAGTTATTCGAAAACATCGCAGTCATAGTGACCGAGCAATTGGTTATTTTCGGGGAAATGTATTTCGATTTCAACACCTTTTATAACATAAAAGTTTTATATAAACAGTTTATAATCAATTTAATGCCTCAAATCTCTGTTAATCTTCAAAACAATTGCCTAAAACTCATCTTTTCTGACGACAACATAGAAATCAATTTCACAATTAATTCCTATACAAGTGATTCGATTAAAAAGATTTTGATTCCAATCAAAAGTCAGTGGGAAAAGGCTTTTGACGTTTCCCTCCCTTTACACAAAATTTAAACTATTATCAGATCTTTTATTTTGTGGTAAATTATAATCATTTTCTTAAAATTCAAATAAAATTTCCAAATAATTAATAAAAAGAATAACTTTTGTCGTATATATCGTTCACTGATTTCTAACTTATTTTGATTGAGTCCTAAAATAACTTTAAATTATTGATTGATTACCGAATAAATTGTTGAAACACTGGAAATAGAATCGACCACTGATTTGTGATCAGTGATAATTGATCATGCTAATCCTAATCCTAATAGTCATGGTCATAGTTAAGGTCACAATATATTGGAAGTGTAGACGATTTGTACGATTTTTGCGTTTTTCTTGCATTTAACTGTTTGACTGGAATTTAATTTTTATTGATTAATGCATATCCAGGAATGGGTTGAGTGTAAGTGAGGCCCAAAATATGTATAAAGTGTTATGTTATGTATGAGTGAATGGAATGGAAGCACATTGTCTTCAATGCAGTCTTTCTCACAGTTCTGTTGATTTGGCAAAAGTCGCGACAATTATCTCCTCTTTGAGTAAACACTCGTTTTATTAGATTTATATCCAAATTGAAACAATTATCACCGAATTGACGCCATTTCGGCCATTAATCCAAATATTATTAAATCGGTTGTCATTTAAACCAAGTATTTGATGAGATATTAAACGCGTAGAAATATATTTGATTTTTTGTTGTTTTGTTTTTTTATAAGAAATACATTTAATTATAATTAAGTGAAAACTGTTTTTGTTTAATATTGAGAAACGAAGCCATAGTTTGCGTCGATTTGAACTATAAATCAGTCGGTTATGGATGAGAAAGAAGTTTCCAACGAAGAAGCGGTCAATTCGTTGGCCACCGGAATGTCATTTATAGGTCTTAACGTTGACGCCCCCGCTTTCGTGCCTTCCTTTCTGGTCAATAACACCAACTCTTCGGAAACAACGCCTACTGAAGACACTAACAATAAGTTAAATAATACAGACATTAAACCAACGAATAACGAAGAAGTGGTCGACGACTGGGAGACAAATGCCGACGACGACGAAGAAGAGGACGACGAAGAGGCAGACGATGGTAACCATTAAACACTTGATTTCTTGTGAATTGAGTGGAAACTGATTTTAATTGATTTCCACTTTGAATGAGAGATGAATTGCAAATAAATAGCAATCAATTGAATGATTTGCAAATCGTTTAGCGTTTGATTCGACCTTTAATTTCATTTTCTTTGGCTTTGATTTACATTTCAATGACTTTTGATTATTGGTTTCAAAGCAAAGAATTTAATTCATTGAGAATCAAATGTTGCGTTTAAACAGCGATTTGAATAGATTTTGGTGTTTGTATTCATTTCTATTCATTCCTCTCATTGTTTATCACTTAATCAATGTTTTAATAAATTGTTTGAATTGTCAGACGAAGAGATAGAAGATGTCGCTGAAGAGGAAGCGGGAGAAGCCGTTGAAAAGCCTAAATCAAAAAAAGTGTCGAAAGTGAAGAGAAAAGCCCACAAAGCGTTGGCGAGCGATGCCAACAGCAAAAAGGATCACTTGAATATCGTGTTCATCGGTCACGTCGACGCCGGGAAGTCCACTATCGGCGGACAAATCCTTTACTTAACCGGAATGGTTGACAAACGAACCCTTGAAAAGTATGAAAGAGACGCGAAGGAGAAGAACAGAGAGTCGTGGTATCTCTCGTGGGCTCTCGACACCAATCAGGAGGAGCGCGACAAAGGAAAGACTGTTGAAGTGGGCAGAGCTTACTTTGAGACTCAAAACAAACACTGCACACTTCTGGACGCACCGGGTATTTACTGATAGACCAAAACTCGTGATTTCTATTCTAATATTTGAATTTCTAGGCCATAAAGGGTTCGTTCCCAATATGATAGGGGGTGCCTGTCAGGCAGACCTCGCCGTACTCGTCATATCTGCCCGAAAAGGAGAGTTCGAAACCGGCTTCGAAAAAGGCGGACAGACCAGAGAACACGCGATGTTAGCCAAAACTGCGGGTTCGCTCACTTTTGTTATATTCTGTGACTATTTTATCTGATAATTGTATTCAGGGGTTAAGCATATGGTTGTTCTGATCAACAAAATGGATGACCCGACTGTCGAGTGGAGTGAATCGCGTTATAACGAGTGCTGTGAGAAACTGCTTCCATATCTCAAGAAATGTGGATTCAATCCTAAAACAGAAGTCTATTTCATGCCTTGTTCTGGTCTGACCGGAGCCTTCCTTAAAGAGCCCGTCGATGAGTCGATCTGTCCCTGGTTTAGGTATGTCCTCATTAATCACAATCAACAGATTTTGATGAAAGTGTTTGTCTGTGAAGGGGTGTGTCATTCCTCGATTATATCGATGCTATGCCGATGTGGTCGCGTCAAGTGGACGGCCCTTTTAGGCTTCCAGTTGTAGACAAATACAAAGACATGGGAACAGTGATCTACGGCAAAGTGGAAAGTGGGTCCACGCGAAGGGGCGCTCAACTCATGCTTATGCCTAACAGAAAACAAGTAGAAGTGTTGCAGTTATGGACCGACGAAGAAGAGGTAAATCAAGTGAACTCTGGAGAGAACGTCAAAATCAAACTCAAAGGCGTCGAAGAGGAAGAGGTGACCGCAGGGTTCGTCTTATGTGATGCCTCAGCCCCTTGTAATGTGGGCCGAGTGTTCGACGCACAGGTGGCTATACTCGAGCATAAGTCGATCATATGTCCGGGTTATTCGGCAGTCCTTCACATTCACTGCGCGGTCGAAGAAATTAGTGTCAAAGCAATCATTGATTTGATCGATAAGAAGACCGGAAAGCGAGCGAAGGTATGTTCCAAACGGATGTTTGCAAATACTGACTGAAAGTCTATGTTCAGGCACACCCTCGCTTTGTGAAACAGGACCAGGTGGCTCTCATGCGCCTCGAGTGCTCGGGGGGTCTCATATGTATGGAACAGTTCTCTCAATTCCAACAAATGGGAAGGTTTACGCTCAGAGATGAGGGAAAGACTATTGCAATCGGGAAAGTGCTCAGAGTTGTTGAATGACTGGGAAAGAAGAGAATCGGTTATTCGGCTCAAGACTTGTCTCTCAATGGGTTTGACTCCAAAAAGTGCAGAAAAAGTGTTAAATAAATTTAATAAAACTGATAACAGATTCGTGTTTTTGATTACAAAAAAGTCATCGTTTTATTGACAATTCGATTGAAGTTAAGTTGTATTCAAATGTCAGACATTTCCTAAAAAAGGCTTTTTATGCAACAAAACAATTGAGAGTTAATGAGTCGACAGTCCTTTTACACACACTTTTCAATTGTAATAAAAGATTTCATTTTTTAATATATATTAAAAAACTTGAAGTTATAGAACATTTCAGTCGAGTTCTACTTCAGAGGCCTTTTGTTGTTGTCGTTGACCAGTAATAGCACGACTGGGACCCGCACCCGACGGCTCGTCTTCGCTCTCATCAAACAATGACTGAATCAGATTTCCGAACAGTCCCTGAGGACCCCGATTTCGGGAGGCGTTCTCCAGACCAAAGTAGATCTGACCGATTTGGGTCAGGTACTCGTTATAGGACGGGTCCCGCTTCAGAGTAGTTCCGTATAAATCGCACAACACTTTAAATGTTTGCGTTTTGCCGCTAAACACACAAAACAATGATTAATGACTGTTATAAAAGTTGGGATCAATTTTAAGACATACCTATCGATTGCCAGCAAAAGAAACCACAAAAAGTTCAATAATGGCAACAAAAAGGGAGGATTCGGACTACTTATGGAGGGGTGTCGTGAAGTGTATGCATGAAATGTCTGGTCAGCCATTGATTTATTGCGAACACACAGCACTTGGAGCACAAATTGTCCGATAAAAAGGTCCACTTCTGAGGGATAGCCAGCAGTTGTCTGATACTCGACTAACATCAGAGCGCAGTCCAGTCCTGAATCAGAGGAGTGTACGAAATGCTGTCGCGATTCCGCAAAATTCTTTTCACGCCATAAAACAACTGCGAATTGTCGACGAATTGCAGCCGAAGAGATGAAACCCAATTTGATAGCATTCGTGATAAATGTCAATCGTTCCGGACTTTTGCCGGGAATCAGTTCAAAGAGATGTCGGATATTAGACAACAACTGTTCGCTTTCGACAATTGATTTTCCATCAGTTGTCGTATTATTGGTTTCGACCAATAATTGTATATAAAGTGTCGCCAAATCTGCACCGGAATTGTGTTGACCTGAAGTCAAGAGACGATTAGCGCCACCGAAGAGGAGTTCACTCAATTGTAAGTGTTTTTTGTCTCTTAAAAGCCGATAATAGAGAGTCCGATATATTTGATGCGATTCGTAATAGTCTTCTCTCTGAAGAGATTTCTCTAATTTTAATAAAAGTCTTTCGGACGACATTTCAATCAATTATCGACGGCTTTAATGAGAAAAAAATTGTTTTTTATTTGGTTTTTAATTCAATGGTTTTTAAAATTTTCTCACATTTTTGAAGTTCAGACAAATATTGTGTAAATTTGTTGATTTGGCGAAAAGAGGTCATCAATGAGTTGATATTCAAATCAAATTTCAATTTTAATCATAATTAATGGAAAATACGTGTTTTGTTCACCAATTCATTACATCATTCAATACTTGCCTTTAATTTCCTTATAAATCATTTGAAGCAATAATATCACTCATATTTTTATAGAACTTTTCCATTGATTTTAATGGGTTTTTACTACAAATATATTTTGGCGTATTTTGTGTCATATTTGAATTCGCAGAGAAAAGAGTTTTTTAATTGAATATTTAAATATTTGAAACATTTAAATAATTTGGTGTAAACTTGTGATATATTGAAAACCAGCATGATAAACAATCACAACAAACAAGCATGATACTTTCATACTTTAAGTCCAATTTATTTTAAAGTGAAAATCGATAAATCCCTTAATTTTTGGCCGAAACTCATTTGAGGTCACAGACTATTTGAACGACTCTTTGTTTTGTTTTGTTTCTGAAGATAAAACTTTTTATCAAAAATCAGTATTTATTTTGAATTTAATTTAATTTATATTAAAATTATTTATTTATTTTTGTTTTGAGAGGAAAACTATAGTATTTATTATTTACTTAAATCAAATCATTTGTCGTAAAATTTGACTCCAAATCAATGGCAACACTTTTAAAGGCTTTTCGCCGAATACCTCGAATTAACGGCATTTGTCCTCAAATCGTAGGGATTAAGAGGTCGTACTTAAAGAGCTTATACGAAGACGCCCTGACTCTGGACACGGATGTGTCTTCTGTTAAATCCAATGAATCAAAATTGATTAATGGTTTGATTGGAAAGCAGTCATTTCATTGCAATCATTTTGACCACTGATTGCTTTGTTTGACAGCAAATGTCTTCAAAAACCCGAGCGTTGACTTCGGGTCGAGACGTTTCTATAAGGGACGCGTTAAAGGGGTTATCTTTGATTGGGGCGGAACTGTTGTCGACTGTGGTGTATGTGCGCCCATCTATACCTTCATTGAACTCTTTAAGGCAGAAGGCGTTGAAATAACTGAAGACGAGACCCGAACCATTACCGGTTCCAATAGGAAGGCAAATATCGCACAGATTTTAGACAAAGAAGCGGTTCGTAAGCGTTGGGTTGAGGCTAATGGCAAAGAGCCCACCACTCAAGATGTGGAGCGAATGTACGATAATTTCGTACCCCATGTGTTGTCGAGTCTCACCAAATATAGTAATGTAATCGAAGGCGTGTCCGAAGTGGTCACACAGCTTAAGAAGTCGCCCTTCAACCTGAAGATTGGTTCGACCACTGGTTACCCAAAAGATGTTCTCAAAATTTTGTTGAATACCAGCGCTTCTCAGGGTTGGGTTGGCTCTCAAATCATTAATTATTGTATAAAAACTTTTGTTTGATATAAGGCTTTACTCCGGACGCCTCCGTTTGTTTGGGTGAAGTACCCGAAGCCAATCCGTCGCCATTTATGTTATGGTTATGTGCCATAAGACTGGGTCTCTCACCCATTGAATGTAAAACAAAATCAAATTAGAGCTCAATTTTATAAAAATATATTTGTATTAAAGCTATCGTTAAAGTCGACGATTCGGCTAATGGTGTGGCAGAAGGGCTGTTGGCCGGCACGTGGGCCGTCGGTATCGCTAAGACTTCGGTATTTATTCTAAACTTATTGAACTCAAGTTTTTCTAAATTCAATTTCAGTCTTATGTCGGTCTAAATGAACAACAATTGGAAGAATTGAGTTCCAGTGAACTCCGTCTTCGTTTGCAACGGGCCTACGAAGCGTTGGCTAATTCGGGCGCACACTATGTTATCGACACAATCGATGATTTGCCACAAGTTATTGATGACATTAACAGGAGATTAGCGAACGGGGAAAGGCCTTAGACTATGGTTACACTCAATAATAGTTGACATCATTTTTAGCATTTGCTCAGAATATTCGAGTTATTAGATGTTTGCGAACAGAATTGTGTTCACAAAAATCTCTTCTATTTATTTATTTAGATATAAAACAGATCTGAGAATGAATTCACTCTAAAATCACATATTATTTAAGACAAGAGGCGAACCGATTCTACAAAAATTTGATGGATTGTAACCCAAGTTTTGGTCAATGGTTTGATGCCTTCAATCAGACAATCACTTCAATCGCTTTCCTATTCATTTAAGTCATTTAATTGGAGCTAAAGTTAGAGTTTGATCTGTTTTTTACAGTTTGTAGTCATTAGAGGCTTCACTTAATAAGATTTTATCTCTTTTTAATCCAATAAAAGAAAAGTTTAATTAAATGAAATAATAGTTTTGTTTAAATCTTTATTAACAGAATTGATGTCAAAGTAATGGAAATATGGAACACATTATTACCCATAAAATAATTATAAAACCAAATGACGACAACTGAAAAGTCGTCAAATATTTTGCATTAATTCTCTTTGAATTCATTTGCATTCAAATCGTTTTCAATGATTTTAAAGTAAATATCAAATTATAACTGATTTGGAGAATAAATTCGCTTTTATTTAAAATAATTAAAAAATAATTTTTCATCATTTGATTGGCTCTGAGTTCTGTCCGAATTCAAGTTCTTTAAGCGTTGGGATAACCGAACTCTTTGGCGTCGTCTTCAGTGATGTCTCCGTATTGCCAAATATTGAGCTAAACATTCAAAATAATTAATATTAATCTCAAATTTGATCCAAAGTCAAGAGTAAATACCCTCTTCTTTTTGGCGCTGTCCTGCGCTGCTTTGTATTCGCTGAAAGTCTTTTGTAGTCTTCGCTCTCTTCTGGACTTAACGTCAACAAAGAAGAGTCCGTCAGAGACTAATTCCAGAACAATGTCTTTCTTGGATTCCTCGTCAACGAGAGTGACTGCTTCCAGTCCAGAGGCGTCCCTATATTCTGACTTCAGAAGGAGGACGCGACCCGTCGTCTCGTCAGCGAAGGCATTCTTAACCTCTTCAATGAAGTCGGGGTCGGTGTCCATACGCACGAATGCCAGCGCATATTCTTTCGCAGCGGCGCTCAGACCTGAATACTTGGAGGACGGGATGGCAGCTATGTTTCGAGAACTGACTGTTTCCCGATTGCCGTAATCGATGTAAATAACTTGGATTTCATTATTGGATACAATTTTTTCGATCTTCGCTCTGTACCACTGCTGGTCAGCCGAGAACTTGGCCACAACCAGATCTCCTTTCGTTGGTTTATAAGATCCAATAAGAGGTGGATTCGAAGCTAATTCTTCTCTTAATTCAGTCAACAATTCCTCGAGTTTGGGGCCGTCGTCGACATATTGAGCGTGAAATGAGGACAAATCGTTTGTGACATTAGTGACGACCACTTTCTTCCTTTTGTCCAAATCTGAGACATCCTTTTCATTGTTCTCTTCATTGATGGCCTCTTCGAGTGCTTCTGTTGGCTCTTCTTCTTTAAAGTCCTTCCAAATGCCGATACGTTTGCGTTTGGCGTCGGCTTCGGCGGTATTCAACTCATTGGACTTATTGATGTCTCGAACAGAGGCGAACCCATTCCTCACTAATTCGACGGCCAGGTTCTGGTTGGTATCGAAGAAGACCCAACCGATGCAATTACCGACTTTGTCCATCGCCTCAATACTTATTTGAATGTCTTTCTGAAGAACTTTATGTTTGACGAAATTGACGGCTTCGACAGCAATCGGTTCCGAACTCTTCGGTGAACTGATTCCGACCAAAATTAAGTTCAATAAACAATTTTCTTTTGGAACAAAGAGTTTGAGTTTGGAAGAGGAGGGGAACACGAACTCAACGACAGCTTCTTTTCTGGCACTTTGATTGCGAAGTAAAAACGGAAGATATTGTTTGGCTTTGGACTGGTCTGTGCTCAGGTCAACGATCCGCACAATACCAGCGTCTTTGTTGTCCGAATAGATTCCTTTTGAACTTTTTTGTGCTTTAGTTTCCGCGGCTAAGAACGAGTCATAACCGCTGGCCCTCTGGTCATCATCGGGTCGGTACCTGACAACGGTAGCCAACCCTTTGCTGATAAGGGCTTCTCCGATGTTTATGTTGTTGTCCAGAATTATTGTACAACAAGTCTTCTCCGGATAGTTATCTGTTTTGGGCTGAATGTAATCCACTTTTACGGTCACTTTTTTGCCGATTAAACGCTTTCGAAGGAATTCTCGCGCTTCGAACATATGCGGGATGTCATACAGAGGCCGGAACTGCTTCTTCTCTCCTTTGTTCTCATCGTCCGCTCTATTAGTCTCAGCTCTCGGGGGACGTATCGAAGCGATGAAAACTTTTTTAATTTCATTAGTGGCCACGTTTTGTACGACAAGAGCGTCGCCCAAAACTATTTCCAGAACTTTTGCTTCGAAGGTATCACTCGAACCGTTAGCTCTGACCGTTTCTTTGAAGTCTTTCCAAATCCTTAACTTCTTAGTCTTGGCCTCTCTCTCAAGAGTTCTCAACTTCTTAGGGTCTTGTGTGAGACCTATAGTCCAGTCCAGACATTTGGCGTAACCCTCTTTTACTAAATATTCGGCAATGTTTTTGTCACCGATAGTGACCGAACCGACAAATGCCGCGTTGTTTCCGCCGCCACCAATCTGTTCGACGCGGATCTCAACGTCCCTTTGAAGAAGTCGGGACTCAGTGAAGAAACGGCCCTCTTCTCCAAATGGTTCACTCGATTGGGGGCATCGGATTCCACTCAGCATAAGAGTTATCAATTGATACTTCTTCTGTGGTTCTAAAGTGAGGGCAACTCTAAGAGTACTTCCGTCGCGAACGTGTTCTACAATAGCGGCGAATGTCTTGTTTACAAGTTTCTGCGGTTCTTCGACGTCATAAAGAACTTCCCGTTTCTCGAGTCCTTCGGCCCATTTGCCCTTTTGGGCCGTTTTTGCCGATTCTTCCAAATCTTTTAAACGGAGGACATCTGGATTTTCTTTGTTTTGCGCTCTTCGGACCACTTCAGCCATTCCTTCATTGATAACGGTTTCGTTGATATTCTCGTCACCCAAATAAAGAAAACCGAACTCTCGCGGAGTGTTTCCTATAATTTGGTCAATATTTCAATGAGTGGACTCATCACAAACTCAAGAGGTTATACCCATTTGTATCTTATATTCGGTTTTAAACTGAACTTCTTTTCCGACCAATTTCTTCCTTAAGAACTCACGTGAGTCCCATCCATGCGGCTCATCATTAGTGGTGGTTCCGTCGGGAATTTTGCGGCCGACCTTAGGGGCCATCACATACGCTGCGGACAAAAGCCAAATCATTTAGATTTAAGAGAAAATTAGTTGCAATTGAGATAATACCCAAATTGATCTGTTTTTCTGGCGGTGGACCTCCTTTTGGCTGACCTCTGATGATCAGCGAATCTCCGGAAAGAACCTGAAAGAAGATCCGTTAGAATTGGTCCCAAAAGGAGTAATCGATTGAATACCAGTTTAACGATAGCCCTCTGCATAGTGTTAGCCGAAGGACCGGTCGATGGGTTCAAAGGGTTCGACATTTGATTGAATTTTAAATACTTTTGGAGTAAATAAGTCTAAAATTTTAGATAAATCTATTGATCGCTGATTCCTTTGATTCAAAAGTATATAAAAATCAAAACTTAAAACATAAAAAACTTAAACAACGGATTGAAAATCAAATTATAATTTCATTAAATTGAAAATTAGTTAATTTTATACACAATTTGAGAAAATTTAGTTAAATATGTTATCGTTTTGAATGGTTAGCAAAAAATGCTTAAAATTGTGTGAATTGTGTGGACCTCAGAAACATTAAAAAACTTGTTATCAATTGATGTCATTTGTGGACAAAATCCGTTCAAAGCTATGAAAACTGGGAAACAGTTTTCCTCAACGATTGTATGCCAACAATAATAATGTGTATACGAAAACAGTGATGTGGCAAATGTGAGAGACAGTGGCCACCATCTATCCACCAGGACCTAGATCACACCAATCCACATCAACCAGAAACAATTACGTTATATGTGAGCCCTTCCACTGCCCCCAATATTCTTGCATTTTATTCTTGTTATTTGATTTCAATTCTCAAATACAGTTTTCCCAAATTGTATCACATTTTCATTCCTTTGGGTTTTAATTAATTGAATTAATTTTTAATAAAATCGTCTAATTATTCATTTGAAACCCTTTTCTATTTAAAGGACTTGTTTTTAGTTCATTGAACTTAAAGTAATGAAGTAATGAAGTGAATTGAGTTCACTCTAAATAATATTTATATCTATATTATATTTAAGCCTTCTTTCGGTTTTTCATATTTACAAAAGTTTAAAAAATTAAAAATTTTAATCATTTTTTTCAATTGATATCTGATTCAATGTGAAAGTGATTATCGAAGAGCACACTCTTAAATGAATGCAATAATGACTAAAATGCCGAAAATTTTGATTATTTTGATTGTGATCGAAATAGCCTGGATCATTACTACATTTTTATTTAACAATTTATCCAATATTTAAATCCACAACTTTTAGTTGATTTAATATAAAAGTAAATAACTTGTTAGATATCACACCCTTTCTGGCAAGAGCACCTCACAAATACCTATCAAATACGAAAGACCCTGGTCCTAGACTCTATAGACATAATTTTTTAAGATGAGATAATTAATTAAAATGTGCTAGTTACTTATTCACACCAACAAATATGCTCAAACTGTATTTGTACAGTAATGTATGAATTTTACTAGTTTAGTTTAATTGAATTCCTTCCAAACAATACATATCCTGATAACTAAATGCTCATTAAAGTGCTTAACCAATATAAGTGTCGTATTCTGACAATTAAGGGTCGAGATGTTCTAGCTAAACATTATTAAAAATTTAGTATTAACTCATAAATACTTTGTTTTAAATATTGTCTGAATCTATGGTAAGGTTTTCCCCAGAGATAAATCTGGCGATTAATAATCTAGAGAAACACCAATTATGAGAACTGTGCATGCTCATTTTTCACAATTTTACGATTTAGAAGTTTAAGAAAAACTTTTAGTAATGAAATATTAGAAGATGTCTATATGATGAGCATGTGATGAGTATGTTCAATTTCGATCAAATGCTGCGCCAGAGTTTCAAAGTTAGAAATATTTGTCCTTTCATATTTCCAAGATAAAGTTACTTGATAACTTCGCATTTGACAGTAATGATCGATTATTGTAGTCAATGAGTGAGAGTCTATCCATTGAAACGTTGGATAACCTTAAAAGGATTGCGTCAATTAGATTGTGTAATACAGTGAAATTCCAAACCTGTATTCTATATCTCAAATTCTATGCTCATTTCATAACTGATACGACTGTACTCAATAAAACAATAATAATTTCAGTCCATTTTTGTGTCTCATCCCAATTTTGTACCTCATTTTGCCGCCTGGAGTGAGGCATGAGATTGGATTTGTGTTGCAAACAACAGATTATTGTAGAATTAATGGCATCCCATCCGTCAGTTTTGAATTTGTCGAATAAGTATTTCTTTGTAATATCAGTCATATTAAAGACAGTTTTTAAACACATTCAGTGTTGTCGTCAACTTTTTTTGCATTATTTGGGATATTATAGTATATTAACGAAGAAAGAGTCAAAAATGATTGGAAGTCATCGTTCAGTTGGAATGCACTGGAATTGAGCCAATTCTGTAAAAATGTTGGCTTCGAATGAAGTCAATCGAAACAATAAGAACACAAATGACTCTTATTTTGCATAAATTATAAAATATAACGTCTCTTATGTTTAATATTTAATTTTAAACCAAATCTTATGCATTAATAGTGAATATAATAGTGAATACAAGTTTGGCAGAGAAATCAAGGCCTGGCCTCAGATAAAGTTAGTGCAAATTCCGCTCTTTTTTAAGTTTTGTGATCCACTCATAAAGAAAGACAATATTCTCATATTTGAGCCCAAATTGATTTTCAACTGACATTTGAATTAATTACGAAAATATAGTTTCTCTGAATTGAAATCAAGAATATTCTGTTCATTTATAAACATTTAATTTAAAGTTAAGACAGAATAGTGATAAGGTTTGAACCAAATCTAGGATAAGAAGAGAAAACTATTAGTAATTCTGAAAATAAGATTTTGAGACTGAGTTCGAGTGCGCGGCTCTCAAACAAAACTATTATTAACTGCTATTTATAAAAATGTTTGCAATTTATTTTGTTTTTGAATTAGTCTTTCATTTGTTTAAGTGATTAAAATACAGACTATTTGAAGATCAGGAGTATATTTCTGTGAATGAATGCTTTTTCTCAATCGTTGCGAATAATGATTATATGAACAAAATGTTAACCAAATGAATGAATTAATAAATTGAAGTGAAATATGAGAGTCTTTGAGACAACTCTTTGTTGAAGACATAAAACATCTCTAAATTAAGAAAAGTTCTAAACATAACTGAGGTTTACGTCTACTCCGACTCTAATTAGAAGTTCAAAACTTTCGATGAAATGAACAAAAAGGCGACGGTAGGGACGGATAGGGATTATAATTAGAAATAATTAGATTAAACTTTGATTTCAAAAATTATCTGATTTATTGTTTCGGAACATATGTCAGACATCAAAGACATCAAAGACTCAAAGCCCTAAATCGGGGAATAAATCATCAAAACTAAAGCCAATCGATGAGTCGCAGCTGAAGTGCGCTTTTGAATTGCTCGACACTAATCATGACGGAAAAGTGACCATGGACGAAATGAAGACTATGCTCACCAGACTCGGAATATCTGTTGCCGACCAAACGGTTAAACAACTTCTGAGTGGGGCCTCAAAAAACGGTACCATTTATTCAATTAGTAATAAAATTATACTATTTTTAAACTAATTAAATAAACATTAATATCAAATAATTACTAATTAGTGTTTCCCTCAAATATTTATTATTAAGTAAAAGTTTAATAAATTGAATACCATGCAAATCATGCAAACCATTCTGCTTACCAATAAGTTTAGTATTCCTGGCTAAATTATCTTGAAATTGATGCAATTGTCAATTATGTGCTTTTTGGTACTTGTTAATTGATTCTTTAAAATAAATTTATTGAAAAATTATGAAAATCAGGGGACGGGTTGATTACGGAATCGGAATTCCTGAGCTGGTTGTCCAAAATAAAAACGCCAAAAGAAAGTGACATCGAAGAGGACTTGAAGGCAGCCTTTTCTGTGTTCGATGTCGACAAAAACGGTCTTTTATTGAGCTTAGACTCAAATTCCCACTATTCTGAAGAGAAATTTGAATCAAATTCCTATTTATTTGATTAGGATTTATAACGAGAGACGAATTAAAGTCTGCGATGCAACTGATGGGCGAAACCATTTGCGACAGAGATTTAGACCAATTGCTGACCGCAACCGATATCGACAAAGACGGAAAAATCAATTACGAAGAATTCATTAAAATGCTTTTATAGACAATTGTTTTCATCAAATCGTTTCCATTTGTATAGAAATCGACATTTCATTCGAGAGAAATAAAATTAGTTTTTAGTTTATTATAACTCTATTACTGTTTAAACAAATAATAAAATTTATTATTTTAATCAAATTATTTGTGATTTTGAAAGCAATTCGAAGCATAAAATCAATCCGTTTGACTCACTTTAAGTGAAAATTCAATTTTTATGACCAATACTTTCAGACAATCAATACTTCGGCTCCACTTTATTATTGATCAAAGTTTGAGTACTTTTCAAATCGATTTTTCAATCTTGCAACTCATAGATGTGATGACTCGTGTAAATCGCATAGATTTCCAAAAAGTCAGAATATCAGCGAACAAACCGTTCCAACACTTATTCAAAACAAGTTATTGTTTTTTATCATTTTTCAAAGTTATCAAATTCAAATCTATTTCCACTGAAATGATTTTTTTCTTCTTAACTGTTAAACGAAAATGTGCTAGCACCTCCAATCTTATGATGTTCCGATGGTTTCCAATAAATTATAAAATATTGGCTTCGATTTTAAATTGTGATTACAGTGAAATGTACCTTCAACAGTTGATTGAATTTCAATTTCAGATATGATTTTGGTATGATTTAGCTTGTTTAAATTATAATTTTATTCAAAAGTAATGGACAGCAATAAAATATAGAAACATATTTGAAAAATACTTTGAAATTCCAATAAAATATCAAAGAAAGTAATAATAATTTATATAATGTTATATAATGTCAAATAAATTTTTAATAAACATAACTAGCTTATTATTTATTCAGCCGTCTTTTGAATCGATGTGATGCAAAATTTAGTTCATCAGGTTTTCTGGTAAACTACAGATTCGGAATTGTCTTTGTTTTTGGAGTCAATAGATATTTAACCATAACTTCTCTCTAATGGAATATTTCTAATGCTTTTTGAGAATAAAAGCCGACTCAAGTAAAGAGGGAAAGATGTATCATGCAACATCACATCCCTCTTTTACTACCTCTTTCTAATGTATTGTTTGCAGAGAACTCATTCTCTCTCAAAATAAACCTATTTTTGGGGAATTCTTTATAATTGCCTTGTACAATTGTCAAATTAATATAGAACCTGAAAATTAGTGAGCAGTTGATTGGTCTGCAAAATATTTAAAGACTTCTTTTTAAAAAAGTTTGTTTAAATTTGTCTTTCATTGAGTTTAAAGGTCTTTAAAGGCTGCGATTTTCCTAAATTTAGTGACATTTCACTCAAAATCAATGATTTGATGACTGTTTTTGTGATATCAGTTGAGTTATGCTTTGCAGTGAAGTATAGCCTTTCAGCTAAAAAGAAGCGCCGAATAGTTTTGCCTCTTATTTACCCAAAGATATTATTACATGAAAAACATTTCCAGATTTTTTGATAAAAATGTGAAGATTTCAATAAAAAAATCTGAAAATATTCGTAAATATTTGAATGTTTTCAATCAAATAAATGGGAATAAGTTTTTAGTAAATATATCTGAAATATGTCTCTTCAAGGAATTGGTTTAGAATTTGGAGAATATCTATGTTTGAGTCGATGATAATCTGACAAAATTGATAACCTCATGAAATTTTGAGTTATTATTATTCGAAAGCATATTTACATTGTTTTGGTATTTAATTAAGGCTTTGATATTACGAACAGAAAGCGTAGGAAGACTTATAAGACATTCATATTCTATACAATAATTGATTTGTTGTCCGTATATTCAAAGACATGGTCTTAAGTTTTCACAGATTTGACGATCAAATACTGGACCACAGGGTATGCCTGAGTCGGAAGCGTTAACCAATACACTTCTTTGACGAAATCTATATCCTCGTCCATCACATGTTTTAGTACAGGTCGACCACTCACCCCACGGACCCATTTTGCAATCGACTGGTCCTGAAGATCATATAATGTGTTGTTTTTATATTACATAAAAATTGATAATTTATTGTGGGTTTAGTAGTGCTGGTGATGGTGTTTATGCTTTTTTGTGCTCTTTGACGATAATTTGTTAGTAAAGGAGTAAAGGCCGGCGCTATAGTCGGCTATAGGTTTAGAGAAAGCAATTCTTAATTAGTTTTATGTTAAGCACTGCTCTGTATATAAAAATTAGTCAAATGCTGACCACATTCGGGGATGTCTTTGCATTTTCTTCTCTGAACAAGTTTTTTAGGGCAGGCCCTCCCCCCGTTCTGGGCATTCAATTTGATTTCACGTCTTCGTTCTTTTCGAGCTCCCGGTCCACAAGATTTTGTACACGGAGTCCATTGGGACCATTCAGTCAGCTTTTAAATAATAAAAACTATGAATACATTTTTGCTGTTTTCAGATTACTTACAACACAATCTATTATTGGTCCTTGGTCGTTTATAGGCGGAGTACCGCCTAAGTTGCTATTACTCGCCGAAGATAGAGATGTCAAGGCATTGATTGGGGCTAAACAATGAGTTTCGTTACAATATTTCATTAAATTGTTTTAATATTCAGAAGTAAACTCTTTTATCGCCAAATGTTAGTCATCTCTGAGATAATGTCATTTGATTTGGAGTCAAACAATTCAAAAAATTATTCAATAAATGAATATTTCAATCGTTTACTTTATAATGTACTAAGGGATGCGCAGGGACATTTTGAGTGTTATGTGCAATATTTTGTGCAAGCAAGCCATTATCATGGTCAAAGCATTAATTTGTGTGGTAATTAAAATGATGACGAATGGGAATTAGAATACAATTAATAATTATAAATTGCATTTCTGGCAAAAGTTAGGTTTGTTTTAAACAAAAAATGATTGAAAAGCGATTAATTAGGAAAAGATTTAGAGTTAGTGTTACCGCAAACGAGGCCTTTCTCGAGATGAACGGTCGCGTCTTTCATGGCATTAGCATAAGCTATAGTAGATGGTGGTAGTGATGCCTGAACAAAGTCTTCAAGCAATCAAGCACTTCAGTACAGTTCTCAGAGCAAAGAAGGCAATGAAGGGATGTGCAACTCCTCTACTCTTAACGCATTAAAATCTGCCAAAAACTTGGCTTAAATTCTAATGGAATCCCGTTTTAAATGAATTTCGATAAAAACTATTTTTACATAAATATGTTTTCCAATTAACCCGCTATCAAACAATTTTAAATGAAAGCACCTTGCACATCTCTTATTCAAAAGAGAGTGAGAGTACTTACTCTTAAGCATGTCTTCACACATCCGTTTGCAGTCAGAATATCGCTCAAAGTTATTCTTATTGCTCCGACAGCCCCCATAAATAAACTGATAGCACATGCCTTTGCTTACGTCGTAATAATATCGGGGAAAATATCCACGACAGGGACCGACCTCTTTGTTTTGCATACATATTTCTGAAAATAATTAAATTGATTAGAAGATCGAGTTTAGGGGTGAGTGCATCGACCGAACCCTTAGCCTCGTTGAGGTCGACTTTGCAGTCGATCTTATCTGCAACACAGGGAGCCTTTTGGATCAGCTCTATGTTACACACATTGGACTGACGGGGACTCGTGAATAGTCGGGTTCGGATTTTAAATCCTTTGCCACACGAAACAGTACAGGGCGTCCATTCTGACCATTGAGTGACACTACACTTAGGGTCGATTTCTTGTGGTTCATGGCATTGAGGGAGTGGTCCCATACAGACTTCCTTCTCGACGAGCTCCACCTGATTGCATACTTTACGCGCCATTCGATTCATGAATTTTCGAGTCCGAGTTCTAAAACCTTTGCCACAATCGGAACTGCATTCTTGCCATTCAGACCAAGAGGTTGTGGCACAGCTCACGTCGTTCACACATTTGACTTCACAGCTCTCCTTTTCTATAAGTTTAGTCAAACAATTCATTTGTCGAGCGATCTGTTCGTGTTTGTAGTTTCGGGTCCTTATTCTGATTCCGTGACCACAACTGGCACTACAGGGTTTGAAGTCTGTCCATTCAGTGACCTGACAGTCCGCTGACGATTCAAATTATCAAAAATTTAGTTTTTCATTAACGAGTGTCACGAATATGGAATGGGATGAGTGGGATGTCATTCAATTCGATAAAATTATATCAATAATAATTGTTTAAAATCACAATAAACTTATTCTGATTCAAATACAATAACCTACTGATGACAAAATACAATCGTATTAGTCGTTTGATTGATAGTTTTCCATGTTTTTTAATGGCCTAAGATTTGGTTAATTCAATATAAATCAATTCATTTTATTTTAAGAGTGGTTTCCCAACAAAACAAATCTATTTTCCGAGATTTGCCAATATTTCGCATTGAATTGGTTTAAAAAGGATTTCTGTGTCAACAGAAGTGATTCCACTATATAAGGGTTTATGATGAGAGGGGTCATAATTTCGATTACTAAATGAGTTATAAATTAATCTTGATATATTCTAAAAACTGTTATCATCACAAAAATGAATTGGTTGTCATTAATCACTTTAAGACTGTGTTTTGAGTAAGTATTAGTCAATACCTGGAGATGTGGTTCCTTTAGAGAGCGCATCAGATTTCAATAAAAAGTCAAATTTTGGGTATAATTGAAGAAAATGAAACTCACGTCTGATATCATCCTCTTCTTTGTCGTCACATTCAAATCCGGTACAAATTGGGGATAATTTGTTATTGTCTTCACCGCATGGCTTCTCATAAATTCTTTGTCGAGAAACCGTCAGTTTTGCGATCGGTTTCATTCGGGCGCCAGTCTGGTCATAAAAGGGGGACTCCGCGTGATTTGGATTCGTTGAAGTGATTCGTCTAATCCTCTCCTGAGGTACGGTTGGAAAATTGGGGGCTAAATATGTGATACCAGAATCGGTGCCGGCGTCCCATAAATATAAGTTCATAACTTTTTCAGTGACCCAGGAACAATTCTTGAGGCAAAGCTCTAGTGCGCTCACACCAACCACCCAATCAGGACTCGGACCCAACATTGATAATAAAGACATCAAATGATGCTTTGAATCAACTCTGAAAACGGCAAATGTCTTGCCGTTAAGGTTTGGGTGCCATAACCCCCGGGCCTTTATTATTGTCCTGAATATAATCGAAAAAACATTCGTTAATTCAATGTTTTTGATTGAAATGTTAGCAAAAATCCCATTTTATTTCATTAAAAATTTGACTATAAAATGGAAGTGCAGTCATAATGTTTGAAATTGCTTGGTCGAAAATATATACATTTAATAGAATTTACGGTTAACTCGCTTATTTTTGACTGAAGGACATTCCCGATATATCGGGACATAATCTACCTTGGTTAGTGACCAAATTTTCTTTCCAAGGGTTTGATTGAATTGTTATCAGTAAAGACAGCAAAAGCTATATTGTTATCAAATTATTATTATTGGTTATACCAACAAAATTTAGTTCTTTTTATTAATGACCTTGCCACAATTCTTTGAATCAATTGAGTAACTCTTTTTCAAATGGTTGGAATGGATATCTTCATTAGCTTTTAAAATGTTAAATTGAAAGCGTATTGTCTTTCAAAAAGAGATTATTCGACGAAAACTTTATATATTTTGTAAAATTTTTACAAACATTTTAATGACTGGAGAAGTGAAGCACTTATTGATCGGATCCTCGATTTGACGTTTTCTTTATATCGTTTTAAAGTATTGATTGAAAATCTTTTAATACTCTTATATAGACTCATATTCAGAGCTGAGAGGAGTTTAACAAATTTTCAGCTCAGATAACATTTTTATATAATTTCTGGAAAACAAAAGGTCTTCAGTTTAAAAGCAATAAATTATCATCGATTTGAATCTTGCTAATTCAAAATTAAAATTTAGAATAATTTGATTATTTTAAAATTAACCAAGAACAAAGCTCAAATGTACCAAAATATTTGAGTGAGGTAGATTAAAATTTGGAGATATTCCAAAATGGAAAAATACAAAATCAGTAGGATCATTTTGGCTGTTCTTCTGTTAAATTTTCAAAATGATGAGATTTCCACATCAATAGAGCATTAATTTTCGAGTAAATCCTCAGAGAATTTTCAAATAATGAACAAATTTGAGCTAGAACAAGCTGGACATATAATACTTGAAAGGATGAAAATTAGTGTGAAATGAATAAATCATTTGGAAGTAATTTAGCTAAAGTTGATTGGAGTTCGTGAGCCCTCTCTCATCAAATTTAATACTTTCTTTGAAAATAGTTTTTCTCGAGTGTTAGGCATTGAGATAATTGAGTGAACACTCAGTCTATTGTCTGGAGATTCTGCTCATCGCTGCCATTAATAAAGAATTCTTATTATTAGTCCAAAACTCTCTCTGAAGAGTCTTTACACAAATAATTGTTTGTAATAGAAATTTGATGTTTAGTTGAGTTTATAATTAAATTAAAATTAATTAATTTCACGGAAACTTCAAATCACTTTCAGAATTGATCTAAGATTCTGAACGAGTCTATGGGGTTCCCATTTAGCTCATTCCCTCCCTATCACAACTCTAACTCATTTAACAATTCCAATCACTTTGAATTCATTTGAAGTAAATGAACCAGCTGAAAGTTTGTTAATATAAGTTATACCAATTAGCAAAGAATTTATGAATATTAATGTTTGAAATTGTTTTAAATCAAGTAATACACTCTTATAACCATGGATACCCAATCACCTTAGGTGGGGGAGGGGGGCGCTCAGACAAATTTTTTCCCAGAGAGGTTAGATTAAAACACATTTTTCTGGGAAGTAGGTCAGGGGGCAAAATGGCGGAGAGTTCTTCTTTACCAAAATTTTAGGTGGGTTCCCGTCGAGCAAAAAATTAAAATAGGGGGTATTTACCCTATACACCTTGGGCATAACTGGTTAAACCACCTTTTTATTAATATTTTATTATTAATATTATAGTCACAAAGAGTATCTTGGACATTTTAGCGGTAAAAATTATTTTGATAGTGTTTACCCTAATGCCTAACTTATATGATATTTTTACTCAGGATTTAATCAAAATATTCGTTAATTAATCCATTAAAATAAATTATTCTTTAAATTGTGAAATTAGCAAGGTTAGAATTTATAGGAAATTCTAAATAAAATTTCAAATAATTCATAATTTGTGAAAATCATTTGATTTGAAGAACTTAAGAAGAAATAAAGCTTTACATTAGAGTTGGTATATATGTATAACATTGACTTAATTTAACCCAAATTTGATTTAATCATTTGAATATCCGCTCTCTTTATTCAATTTATTCAAATCAAAAGTTTTATCTCAAATCGTTTGTAATAATAAAATATTTTGTTTCAAAAACATATTTATAAAAAAGAAAATTGTTTTTCACCTGATTTTGTTGGATTCGGCCTTCAATTCTGATTCCAGCTTTTTGGTGACTCCGAGTTCAGCGACCTGTCGAACCCCTTCGGAGGCATACCCTCCGTATTCCCACATTCGAAAGTCTGCTGAATGACTGGCGCCGATAATATCTGAGAAATGGGTTAACCAAAAATTTGCGGGAAAGTCTTTGGGGTGGGTGTATTTGGACCACAAGCCCTCAAATGTCACTTCATATTTGGCTTCATCGCAGGCACAGCACTCGTCGATGATTTCCGGCTGTTCGTCATGACTTTCGGACTCCTCTTCACAAATGACTTTAGTGAGTCCTCCGTCGTCCATATACCACATCTCTTTCCTCTCAACAACTGTGGCTCTGAAAACAAAATCATTTTTCATTTTATAAAAATGTTTCAAAAATTACTTATTATTACTTTTAATAAAAGCAAATATTCATTAAAACAATTGAAAAGAGTTTACAATATTTTACTCAAAAGTCTAAACCATTGGTTAAACAAATTATGAATTTTCCACTTATTTATTCATTTGATGAAAATGTTTATACAATTAATGAATAAAATTTCTTAATAGAGAGAAAACTCGAGATAAAGATTCTGTTAATAAATCATTTGATGTGTTGAATATTTCAAATGTGTAAGAGTAGTAGGAATTCCAGAAATGGAACTCAATTTTAATTCAAGAATTTTCAGAGAAACTCAGAATTTGTGCGAATATAGTATAGGTTTGTCAATAGGTTTGACCACTTATTTCCGCAAATTCTCAGTTTCATAAAAATTCCAAATTTCTAAACTGGATTTCATCGAAATACCATTTTTAACTTGTTAAATTTTATAGAGTTTTATAAAATCTCAAAAAATTAGTAAATCCTCAATAATGTTCAAAAAACCCTTAAATGAAATGAAGATTTTTGGAATATATATAAATAGGCTCTAAATCTGTGGCTTTCTATTAATTACTATTTTCTATAAGATTAGGACAACTTCAAGAAAGCGAACGTTTTAGAGAATAAGATAAACTAGAACATTTGCTGATTAGATTGAGTTAATTGATTACTTGAATACGACGCATCCAGCGCCGGGTGCAGGTGCATGCCACATAACACTTATCTCGACTTTAGAAACCGAAGAGGTGTGGGTCACGGCATTTGGACACTCGTCAGACAGTTTGACCAAAGAATCGCTATATAACTGAACGGAAGACAAAACAATTAGTTGTTTTACATTTGCATTAGAGTTGAAAATCTCATAAAACTTGTTATAAAAGGATAATTCAGTAATTCTTTTGATGGCATTCGGTTTCAAATCATTGAATTCAAATAGAAATTCGGAAATAATAATGTTTTTCAAAGTATTTAGAGTTAAATGTATTTTGAAAAATATACAAATGTATGTAATTTTGCGATTAATTTACTCCACATATAAAGTATGCAATAAATGGACTGAATTTCATTTGATATCATTTGAAGTGAACATTATTTATAGCGTTTAACAAAAGAAATAAAAAGATTGAAAGAATTACTAAAAGATATTTCAATTTGTGGCAAATAATAGCAATAATAGTGAATAAAGTGCTCACAAATTACTTCGATTTAAAGTTTGAGGCTTTCCATCGATTTAAACAAAAAAAAATCAATTCAACTGTTGGCTGATTCTCACTATAGTTAGGTTTCTCACAAATAACTAAATTTCAATTCAAATATACACCAATTTATTAGACATTCAGTTTTTACTAGAGGCCATTTAGGCAATTGTTCTAGCTCATATTTAATTGCTATTCAGAAAGCAGATGGTTTATTGATCACTATATTAGTTTGTGCAACTTGTTTTGATCAATACAAGAGTAATGATCAAGATACATTATATATTTGAAAGAATTAAAATGATTGATAGACTTTTTCCGAGCATAAGATTTATTTAAGATTCAATCAAAGAATTTATTTGTTGGAAAAGTCTATACTTTTGAGCCTCTCTTTTGGTGTTTGGATTCTTTAATAAAAGCGAAGACCGAAACTAAATGTCTGTCTATTTGAAAGCAAGAGAATTAGTGTCTCAACTGATTAGAAAGTGATCAGCCATTAAAAACTAATGGACAGAATCTAAGGATGGGTGCAATCGAGTAAAGATAGCGAACGTGACAACAAAACACAAGACTTCTTCAATCGTATAATTGATATAATTTAAGGATCTAATCATTTATTGAATTAATGGATCAAAAGAAGACTAAAGTATTCTTTTAGTCGAATCAAAAATCGATTTTTAATTGAGTGAATCGATTGAAATTCAGTCCCTATTAGATAATAACAATCAATTAAGAGATCTTCTTATATGAGTGGCCTTTTGTATGACTCCTTCTTTCAGATAAATTATAGATAAGTTCATTGCCTCAAACATATGAGAAAATGTCAATTCAATTATTCTCTTCGATAAGCATTTTGTCGATTAAGTTAATTGGTCCATTATCTTGGATTAACCCAAATTGAGTCACTCATAGAGGTACTGCTCATCCATACCTGAAATGTGCCGACGTCTGGAGGAGCAGTAGGTCCGGGAGAATTGGAACCGGTCTCCGGTCGCGATTCTTGAAGCGGTTCCACGACTAACAAAAATTCTATGAATTTATGGACACTCGTCACTGACTTTGATATTCGTTGGTCTCCTTGAAGAACAACTACGAGAAAGAGATAAAACGGAAATCAATTAGAGGTTTGTTTGTTTTGTTTGAATGTGTGAACAGTACTGTAATTCCCATTTGGTTCGGATATAAATAAATTAATGTTTCCAACAAAACAATTGTAATTTTCGCCAATTGATGAAAGAATGGCCGCATTTATTCATACAAATGAGGATTAGTCTAACGAAGAGCACCAGAAGACTGTGCGCTCTCTCTCTGTATAATATGTTCTCGAATTCGTGAATTCAATTTATTTTTCATTCACTTAATCATATGAAATGAGCGAAAAACACTCCTTTCATAGTTTGTATTCATATTAAATATATTTTCATATAAAATGAAGTATTGTTTTCCAAAACTAATATATTTAATAAAAGAGTTATTTTAATGAATGAAAACACAAATGATTTGTTTAATTAAAATTCAGACATAATTCATAACAATTGTTTAAAATCTGATTTTCTCGACGAATATTAATTCAGTTCAGAATTTTTCGTCCAAAATATGAAGTGATATATAAAATGTTTCAAACAAATAGACTTTGTTTGGAATCACATGAAAAGAGATAGTTTTTGAAAACAAATTGGATTTAATGTTTATTTCTATTGTGATTGAATGAGAGGCCAGTGTTTTAGTCTGAGCCAAAACACTGTCCTCTTGTGAAGAAATTCAATTTTCTTCTCTTTTGATTTGAAATGAGTGAATAGTGGCTCTTATGTTGACAGAGGACTGGATGTAAAGTTGGGAAAACCAAATGATTGCTTTTGTCAAATGTCTTTGGGATAAATATAATGAAATGTTGAATGCTTTGAAAGCCTAATACAAAAAGAGGGTAATTCTTAATTGGATCCTAAGCTCCAGTGTTTGCCGTCTGGCTATTAGTATCGGACATGTGCTCACTGTTCACATCACTGTTCATTCGGTGGTAATCCTAGACATTAATGACTTGAGTTAAACATAGATTTACTCGTCAGACAAAACATCGAACAGAATATTCTGTATTACTTTCAGTTAAAATATGCCCAAAAGTTTGTCGATGCGATGCCAGCCTCGACCGACCGTCCCCTCAAGTATTACCACTAATCATAATATTATACAATATTTGAGCCAAATTCTAGTTCTCTTGTTTTTGTGAATCTAATGACTCGGGGCTAATATTATACATCAAACCTTCTATTCTTTGTTTTTCTTCCAATTAATGGATAAAATCAAATATAGAGTAACCAAATGGAAAGACCGGGTCATTTGTTCAACTCTAACAATCAACTCTTTCAGTGTTTATATCTTTGGTTCAAATTTTGATACTAAAAGTTGTTTAAATCTGAAAAAATTGGATAAATATAACAAATATAACATAAATAAACTCAGATTTAATCGTTTGAATCATTCGATAAATTCAATGAAAAGAGTGGCGAAAGTCTATATTTGTCACACAGAGTAGGGGTAGAAATATGTGTAAAATGCATACCAAGGTTAACTTCAATTTGAAGATATGTTTATTCGAATTCATGCAAAGTTATGAGCGCTAAGAATGGGATGGCATTCGTCCAAACATATAAACCGAATAAATATAACTTTTGGACACCACTTCTCTCCAGAGCTCTTAAATTACCCGAATATTTCTTTCCCTTCATATTAACTGAGTGATAGAATTTATCAAGTCACCATGCTCGTAACCATGCTTGTTATAGTTACTGAATTTTCTAGAATTCTGGACCAAATTAATGTAATTTATACATGCTAAATATTTGACAAATTTTATCAAAGTAAGGCCAGTTGTGACCATCACTTCATTAAGTATATACAATGTAATGCATTATGTGCTGGGTATTTGAAATATTTGATAAATTCTGTTCCCAACAGAATAACAAAAGACTGATTTTAAATGAAAACTAAATGAAAAGATCCAAAAGTTATTCACAACGAAAATGGGCTAAAAATATATATCTCTCATAATTTATTAGTTATTTTTAATCAAATTCTTTCAAATCGATGAATACCAGGAATTTTTATTAATTAAAAGAAGAAAAAGAAATGAGATTTGAGACCAATTTGTGCATTATTTACATAATACCAATAAATGAGATGAAAAATTGAGTCCATAAATAAAAGTAAAAAGTGTTAAAAATATTTAATAATTGGAACGTACCAGTATACATTTCTCCTGGAACATATTTTTCGGGATTTCCACTAAGTTTGATTTTGAAGCCGTTATTTCCCTTAGTTTGTGGTACATTCACATTAGGCGGTTCACGATTACAACTGGTCTGGTAGTTATTGCCGTAGCGGTTATACGTGGGAACTGTCACTAAGTCGGCTTCAATCGACTTTATTCTCAATAGAGTTGACAACAAAACTATTAATAAAGTGATTAGTTTTTGGTTCAATACAAACGAACAAAACGTTTGTTTAAAATCCGAAGTCATAGCGAAGACACACTTCACGACTGAGTGCAATAAAAACTTCAATTTTATTCAAAATAACAGAGTTTTCGATATAAAGAAAGAATTTTTAGTTTAGATATGTTTTGATGTTTGAAATGTATGTCTTTTGAAGTTTTGATCGAAAGATTCTGAACGCAGTTTAGTCCAAAGGATTGTCAGCAGAGTTTGGCTTTGAGTTTGAGTTTTGAAGTCTGGCGCTGCGCACTGGAATGCCATCGACGGCACATCCAGGCCTTCATTACATTCAAAGTAGTCAGCTATCAATGTTGTCATCCAAAGAGTAGGCCAACAGAGCATTGGATATGATGTCAGTGATGACAGACACTAGACTTAGACTTATGTACAGAAATAATTCGATTGCGAACAACAGCCCCGACATAAGTCACGACATAAGTCATAACTAAACGGAGACATTATTTAATTGTGAAGTCAATGCTCCCAATGATTGGGTTAATCAGAAGTGGTTCTCAAGAGCTCACAATTGTTGATTCGGAACACCATTTATCCATCTCTTCAGACAATTCGCTCATTTATTTTCTTAAACCAAAATTCATTATTAAAGCGTTTGAAGTCTCAACAAAAACAAACAAAAGTCAGTTATTCTCAGAACAGTTAGATTGACATCAATTACAACAAAAAGATTTTAATTCTGAAAATTAATATATTTTGTCGAAATTGACGTTAAATTGAGCGAAGAATTTACGATTCCTTTCCTCTATCAGTGAATTCAAACAAATTTGATTTGAAAGTCTGTCTCGAAATGAATTCTCAGTAATGCAAACAAAATGCAAAACATTTCTATTAACGCAGACTTTCTTAAAGCAAACTCAAGAGTAAACAAATGGGAACCACTTCACCGCTCCATCACTTCATTAGTTTCTACTAAACCATAATAAAGCAAAAAATAGAATATAAATGAATCAGTGTTTGTATGAATCATTAGCTTCTTATTAAAGCGATTCTGTATTTATAATAAAGGTTAGTTCAAATTCTGAGCTTTGCCATTGTGATGATCTATCTAATATTTGTTTCACATAAGCACTATTCCTGTATATCTTCTCAAATGGTTGCCAAGAATATATTTGGAGTTTTTAGATGCAATTTATAGTAATTAAAAGAAGTCTTAATACTTTAAATATGAGGTATATTTAAAGTAATATAGCGTTGGGTCTAATATATGATCAGAAGTGAGTGAATCTGCGATTTAGAGCATCTGTCGTCTCATTCGAGTCACGTTTGGTTATGACATTCACTGAGAGTTGGATCGAATCAGTGCCTTTGTGTCGTCTAAGGCTTGTGTCACATCATTAAGATATAAATGTTTAGACTCTTTCAACATTTAAGAGACACTTTCATATGAGTCGCGCTTCGAATCGCAATCTTCCACTCAATTGTGACTAAAGTATAGAATTTAATTCTGATTTAATTCTAATTTTATTGAAAACTTGTATTGAATTTCGCATAAAAGTTGAGTTTTCACACGAATCCCGTTTATTGAGTTCATGAATGAACAGAATTTCAAATTCATATACATTTTTTGAATAGAAATTACAAAATTCAGAGGAAATGCATTTATATTAGTTAAGAACTTCTCATATGAATCAACACATTATTTCCTTTATTATAAATGACTTCACTTTGAAATTATTCAACGAATAAATGGTTTAAATCTTAATCGCAATTCATATTCAGAAAACATCACTTAATGATCGAATCCAAGCATTTAATGATCTAAAGACGTGTATCAACATTAGCAGCATTAGCATGCTCATCCAATTTATCTAATTGGAAATCGGGATCCTTTAAATATTCTTTTATTGACTCCAACTTTGAGAATATCTTCCAATTTAACAAAAAATGGTCGCAAAAAATTCAATAGAATTCTGTTCCTTAAGAAACCAGAAAAGTCTAAATTTTCTATAATTTCTCATTTTTGTTGCTTTATATGAAATAAACAGCAATTATACAAAAATACAAACCCTATTCAACCATCAAATCATTTTGCAGTTTTAAATTAAAATTAATTAAAAATACAAATTTGAATAGTTTTTATTGTTTTTAGATTGAGAAGAGGACCTTGTTAATTAATTTTCAAAATCAATAAAAGAATAGAATATTTTCATTTATTATTTTGTTGTCATTTGAATGCATTTCCAGTTTTTACACATTTTTATGACATATTCGGTGAACACATTCTTTGCTGACATTTTTCAGCCAAAAATATTCAATAAATTTAACGAAGAAATTGAAACCCAGACGTGAGTCTTGTCTTCTTATTATGTAAAAGACATCCCAACTCTTAAAGGGCTGTCTCTTAGAAAGTTTGAGAATAAATTTTGATATTTCTTATAGTTTTTGATAAGAACACAAAAAATGATGTTTTTATTTCATTGAAATCGATTTCTGTGTCTATTATATCCATTGAACCATTAATTAAGATTTCAGTCATTTCTTCAAATCTTAAGAACGATATCAATGACGGCATAAGAAGACAACTCTATTGTAGGCCTCAAATAACTTAATCGGATTAGTTATGCAAATGCTGTGCCTTTAATGCAATATTCAAAATACGATAACTCAGAGTCAGTTCCCGTATTAGAAAATAATTCGATTGGAGAGCGGATGGCATTAAATTAATTTAAATTAATGGTTTGTTTTCTTCTCATTAATATTACAAAATTAAAATCCAATTCTTACCCCAAAGAAGGCAATGACTTGGGTTATGCCTTTCCTCTCACTACTAAACTTTTTGATCGCTTGAATTGCAAATAAGACAATAATTTTAATCCAAACGAATTTAAGTCGAATAAAAAAATCTAATTATTTGAGGAAAACGTTTGAATCAATAAATTAGATATATTTTGGCCACAAATTTGAATAATTCATTCAAATTATTTAATTGAATAATCATTGGAGACATGGAATCATTTTTTCTGTTGTATTCAATGAATACTACAAACTGTTTGGTCCTATCATTTAATTTGATTACTTTGCTTATCAAAAAAGTGAGAAATCTTTGCTTAAACTTTCTATGATTTGTTTTCTGCATATTTTAATTAAAAAGAGGTAAAAATGTTCATATAATTAGATTATTTTCGAGTTTCTGTGTCCATAAAATATTTTTTCATTCCTCTGGATTTCCTTCAATTCCCGTTCCCTTCGATTGTTAGGAAAATGTAATTATTTTGAGCCGTGGCTAAGATTCTAATGTTGAAAGAGCTGTCACTTCAGGAATAGGAAGTGGAAGACATTTTTTCAGAGATATATATTTTATAGGTATTTAGTAAACCAATTGACAGGATTTGAAAGTTTGTGAATTAATTTGAATAAATTTAATCAATTTATTGGAGTTTTTGGGGAAAAAGTGAAAACTCATGTTTCGGTTGGTTTGGATCGCATTACTTAATTGGATTGTATTTGTATTGAATGCAAAACTTGTGTTGATTTCAAATTATGAGATTTGCATAAATAGCTAAACAACTGAACAACTTCTCACTTAACATCCAATGGATATCATGAGTCAGGACCCAAATGATGTGCCAGAAGTCGGCTCTCATATCAGCGATGGGTCGATATAATGATTACGATCCCATCATTTGTGTCATCGCTCAGAACAGGTGTAGGAGAGTAGAAAAGTAGAGCAGTATTGTTGGTTCGGCCACTCAGAGCCGGTGCAGCTGTCACTCAGAGATGCATTTCTTGCAGAGAATGCCATCCAATGTATGTTCTGTTTATACGGAAATGAGAATCTATTTTAGCGAAAGCCTCGAATCATACCATAAGTATTTTTCATTGATTTCAACGCTTTTCGGATATAAACTATTAATTTTGAGTCACAAAAGCCTTAGATGTATATAGTCTTAGATTTTTCAATACTCGATTTGAATTTTCAAATGACTTTTATACTAAAATCCGATTAAATTTATTCATTTAAATCAATATCTAGTTATTGGAGATTATCATGAAATGGTTGGAAACCATACTGGTCTCCTCTAAGTAAGCAAGGATCAATTTATTTCGACACTTCTCTTGAGATATTAGCCGATTGTTTAAAAAAGCGTTTCAAACTATTTGTTTGGGATGAGTAAAATCAATGGAAAATAAGTGTTTCTGGTATTTATTTCATTGATTAAATGAGTCTGAAGTGGTTGTAATGTCAGAGAAAAGCATTTGTAAATAGGACTGCAGGGAATCGCATAATACAATCTGAGCAACAAAAGTATACTCAGACTAAAGAGTATAAAATATATTTCTATAAGAGAGGCCTTAAAGAGTGAATCTGTGTTCACGTGAGGGATGAAGTCTTATCACAAATTTCCAGTGAAGTCGAGTTCATATTTCATTACACTTTCACTTTTGAAGCGCCACTTATTTATTCGATATAAATATGAAATCCAATGTTGGCATACATTATATCGACATTCATTGCAACACACATTTTGTTCATAATATTTCACTGTCTTCTTATTCCAGACCCTATTTATATCAAGAAAAACATTATTTTTATGTTTGTCTATCGAAACCGAATTTTACGGCTCATTATCTATAATTCGTTCCAAACTATTACATCAATTATATAATACCTTCCAATGGCTCCAAACAAATACTTGTTTATGATTTGTTGTCTCTTTAAACCATTCTTTCGTAGATGTCATTGAAAATATTAAAGATCTAAACCAGGCATCGCTGAAGTGGTATAGTCTGGGAACTCCCTGAGGCAAAAAATTGGCAAAGTCCCCCTTAAATTTTGGCCGAGATGCCCCTCCTCCATCGAGGGAAGCAAGGTGGCAAATTATTTTTGACTTGTTTAAAAAAAAAATATGATAATTTCAACAATTCAATGATCTTGCTCTAATATATTTATTTATTTAGGAACAGAAAGGAAACATATTTTGTGTCTTACATTGATTCTAATAAACTAAAAATTGGAAACTACTCATACATTGTGTATAGGATACTATCAAATACAGTTTATTTGATCATATTTGTCCTAGTTCACTTATAAAATAGAAAACAATTTTATATAAAATAATGAAAAGCAGACAAACAATGAGTTTAAAGTTTAAACAATACTTAGGCTTTGTTTGTACTTCAAATTTAACCGAAAAATAAGACCAAAGAGTGGCTCAAAAACTACATAATTTTTGAGTTGGAAACAAAACAAACTGAACTAGCCACTTTCCATTAAAAAAGTAATACCGATTTAATTGTTTTACTTGAATCAGTCTTTATAAATAAATAAACAGTTTTTGGAAAAAAGAATTACTCCTCTATTTTTGGGTTTACTTAAAATATTTGATCAAGATCATATCATACCATACCATACAATATGTGGACATTTATCTGTTTATTTATCTTCAATGCAATTATTGAATTCATCAATTGAGAAGATATTTAGCATAAAAACCCTTTTGTGATGAAAATGAGATTTTGGGCAAAAATGTGATTCTGTTAGAACTCATTTGGCCTGAAATCTGAGATTAATTTTCTCATCTCTTTATCGATTGGAAGCGAAAACCCGAACGAAAAGAAGAATATATTGTTTTTCAGTTCAGATTCCTTTTTTCAATATTCAAGAGACGAACCATTTATCAGATTTTGTGTTACTTCAGTCGACTATTGATTAATAAAATACTTATTTATAAGTTAAGGAACATTAGACAAGACTAACGCAAATTGAATTAGTTTTGCGCAAAAGTACTGATGTTTTTGCCGACTATTGCTGGCAATGAATTTCATTAAAGCGTTGGCTCCAAAAGAAACACTTCTTTCCTCTTATGTTCTCTGAAGATATCATTTGTTTGTTTACTAATGAAATATTCATCCGTTTTATTGTAAGCTAACGATTGTTTGCACTTTGGGTCAAATAATTGCCAGAAACGTGTTGCACAGCATCACATCCCTCAGTGATGTTCACACTCTTCTAACTCTGAGCCACGAAAAATCAAAATTCCTAAAGTTTTTTAGTAATTTCATTCAATATCATAAACATAGGCTTTTCTAAGATTTGAGTACTAATTAAGACTCAAAACTAATTAAGATTTGAGTTTCTTGCCAAACCCAGACTAGAGGCACCAATAAGCTAATACTCCAACTTTATAGGATGCCCTTGGATGTTATTCCTAACTGAATTAATCTAATTTTGTCCCTCATATTCATTAGCAATAACGGAAGGAAACAAAAATATTGGGATTCTGTAGTCATATTTGAATCAGAGGTCAGCGCCGAAAGGGGTGGAATGTAAGTAAAAAATTCGGCTGAACATGGCTACTTTTTTGGCTAAATTTGGTTTAAATTGTACTAAATTTAGTTTAAATCTAGTTTTTCGGCTAAATTACTGAACATTAGAGAAAAATTGGTGATTGGGGAGGGGTTTAGGGCATTGTTTTCCACAATATTTCAATGATAGTGGATTTTGGGCTGACTTCCCTTTGATGACTCCCCTTTGATGAGCCCCCGATTTGAGTAGTGATACAATATTTTGATAACATGTTTCCAAAGACTTGAATTGAATTTATAAATGCGTTAAATATTATGTATTGAATGAGAAAACATTCCTAAAGAAAATCACATCAAAGTCTCAATGAATAGAAGATATATTTTATTGGTGTCTGTCCTTTAAATTCATAGCAAATCACTCGAATCCGAGCAAAAATTCTTTTGAAGAATTCGTGTTTATATAAGTTTTTGATGAAAAATAGGAAAATCAATTCGTTATGATTTTGCAGCAGAAAAGTGTCAAACAATTTATTCTGAGAAGGCTTTTGTGAAAATGACTGAAATGACTAATTTTCAACACTGTTTTCAATTACTTACGTAATAGAAGTTCATCCAAACGACTCTCTCATTAATATTAGCAAAAATGTTACACAAATTAGAGTCGTTATAGTCGTTAGCATTAAGTTATCGCTTCATTACTTTTTATTAAAATACTTTTTTTGAGTCAAACATTTTTCGTTTAAATTCGAACGAATATACATTAAAAACACATTTATCTAAAAAAAAGTTCTCAATATTGTCTCAAATCTGATGAAAATAATCATATGTTTTAATGAAAATCAGTTTTACATTCAAATTAGAAATATTGATACTTTTTATTCTTTTTCTAACCTATAATTACATGATTTTGCTATAATTGAGTTCATTTTCATTTGGAACTAAATTCTTTCAATTAATCAAGATACAACTTAATCATTAAGATCAAAGAGTTATCAATCGACAAATAATAATAATGTAATCCATTATTTAAAATCTTTTGTAACAATGATTTTCTGAGAGAAGTCTATTTGTCATAAGTTATAAGACTTTTCCAAAATTTGACTCAATTCACAATTGATTTTATTGATTGAAATACTTAAACAGCAAAAGTAATAATCATTAAAATAAAAGATTGTTTCCATTTCAGTGATTTCAAGTGAGGAAGAATCGGGTCTTCAGTTGACTCCAATAGCTATCAATCAATGGATGGAATCACAAGTGTTACGAATGCACTCAAATTTTCAAAATCAAAACTATTTTATGGATTTTATTTACATTTTATTTAATCGGAATTAAAGTTTCAAAATTGTATTCCCTTCAAGTTTTAAAATATTTCTTGGATAATATTTCCATAATATTAGAAAATTACTTCTACCTAGATTATTTATTTTATTCTCACTGAAAATTTCGCAAGTTTAATAATTTTAGGAATGTTCTAGGACTCTCAAAAAAAAATTACTTTAGAATCTGTCTTTAGATTTGAAGAATCGTATAAATGAAAGAAATAGTCTTAAAATTAAAAAGACTTCAAATTCTTTGATTGAATTCTTATTCTAAGATTTAAAATATGATTGTTTGCAAAACAGCTTAAAGGCATTAAAACCTATTTTTCCGATAGTTATGCAAATATTTTAATCTAAAAAACATTACTTCTATTTAAGAGAAAACAAATTTTAAACAAAACTTAGTTTTATATACTTTAAGTGTTTTATTATTTTCTGTCGACGAAAACAGAAATGAATTATAAAAGTGAATGAATTGAAATAATTATAAATTGAAAACCTGCTCAAAGCCAAGAATATTGTGAAACCAATGAATGATAAACTTTTATGAAGGGTCGGCGCCCATCAAAAATGAATGCAATAATTGAGTTATTCAATGGCTTTCACTTTTTTCATACGTTTGTTGAAATGGGGAGCCCTCGGGAGAGACAGTTCAAACTCGATTAAATTTTTTGCCCAAATCAGAGGTAAATCAATCGAATTGAAAATACTTGAAATTTGATTCGACAGCAAAACAATGAGTTTATAGATAAGTGTTTTGTTAAACTGAAGATTGAAAACTGAAAAATCAAGTGATTTCTTATTCTGAGATACAAACAGTTATTTATATTGTTTTTAAGATTAATTCATTTTAAGAAATGAAAGTAAAATATGTGTTCACTACTGAGGGATAGTATTGATGTGTTTTATTGATTTAGTCGTCAATAATGCACATAATTTGAGGACAACTTTTAGTTATTATATGGAAATGGATCTCACGTCGGACTCCGACTCCGACAATAGCAATGTCTCAATAGCTATAGACTATAGTTATTAATATTTTCACACAATATATCAACAAAAATGGAAGCATTGCTATACTCTTATCAAAAACTGTTGGTTAAGGAACTCAAAGCAATATTTCATAAAAATTTCATTTCGTTATATTATAGCAAATCATTTATCTTTAGTTCCCTAAAAATGCCTTATATTCTATGCCAAACTACGGCCTCATTTACTTCACATGTGTCCCAAACAATGTGCTCTTCAACTATCGATAGAGCAAATGTATCCAGATAACTTCACAAGGATTTCCCAATTTTTAATCAAAGCAAGTTTTTGACCTCAAATGTATCCAAGATATATTCTCAGTTCCTGTATTAGAGTTACAAATCATAGTTAGGTAAACAATGAGGATCTTGGACAGGCTATTCTGTGATCAGTGGCTGATACCCATAACTGACAGTACGTTATCTAAAATTAAATAATGCAAATGAATGACACGTTTCTGAGATAACAAAATATAGAATATTCACTGAATTTATAGATCAAAGCAGTTGTGAAATGAAATATTAAATTCAATCATAAATCTGTGAAAACATCTGAAAGTCTGAAAGATTTGCTCGAAATATAATCTTTACTATAAATTGAATTTTAAATTAAAATTTTTTTTTTATGAAAACATTTTCGAAGTAGTCTTGAATTGGAATAAACCTAATCTCAGATTTTGTTTCATTTTTATATTATTGGCGAAAAATTCTGGAAATTTAAGCCAAAATGTCTGTGACTCAGACTTTTTGAGCAAATATTTCCAAAACACGATTGAAAACCTCTTTTGAATTAAATAGATATTCGAAATGAAATTTTCCGATCAATAGTTCGGTAAATATTTATTTGTATATAAAAATTATTTATGTTTACTAAATATTTGTTTAGGTCTTAAGATTTGAGCAAAAACTCAGCGAAAATATATTAAATGCAAACTTCAATCACATATTTAATAGAAAAGATTATTCATGGCTTCAATTTTTTGATAGATATTGTTCAGCCATGTCCCTCATTCTTTCCGGTGTGTGCTTGATACTTTTGATCATATCATCGTTATCTGCGATATCCTCGTCTATTACTCTCTTTGAATGAACACTGAGATATGCGGATGCGATCAGTATTGCCACCAATAATAATAAATTAATCCAAACAAACACATGGATTAAATAGAAGAGAACTCTACAATAGTAACAATTGATTAGATTTGAAATACTAGCGATTGGCCACCACTGACCACCATTTTACTGACTTATATTCTTCCATAAGTTGATCAAAAGAACAGCAAAAGCCTTCTTTGGCATAACAACAATACTTTAGATCCTTTTCTAAACAGAGAATGGGAGCCATACTATTGTTAGACTTCTGATATCTGCATTCAACGAACTCTGAGCGCCAAACTGTTGGTTGGATCTGATGATGGCTTAACCACTCGTTAGTCGATACCATTTTAGGAACACTTGATTTCAGGTCAAATTAGTTATAATCAAAAATAAAGACAGACTTTATTCCCAATGAATTCAAACGATTTTATTCTAATTTGTGTTCAAAAGTTTTATTTCAATCACTAAAACAGAATTCCTGAGAATATCGAAAAAATTTGTTTTGTGTTTAAGTAATTGAATTAAGAAATGAGAAAAGAAATCAGAAAAAGTCTAAAATTCTTGAAATGTTTAAAATTATTCAAACAATAGGCACGAGATTTGGTACAGAAGTGATTAAATACATATAAATCTGATTATTAATTATAATTTATAAACAAAATTAAGTTAAAAATTCATTATATTTGTGAAAATAATTTCAAAACTATCAAAATTATTAATTATTTTGATGCCATTCAATGAAAGATATTTTTTGAAATCAATTTTTTCTTTGACTTATTTTCTGCGTTGAATCACTTGTCTGAGGAAAGGACAGCTTTTCGTCATTATTCTGATCAGAAAAACTGCTTCTGATTGGAGTATTGAATGGAAGTCCATTGTTTGGAGCAAAGAAACCGTCATTTATTAAACCGAAACCAAAACCATAAGAAGGTATACCTGTTTTCAGACCCGCTCTCAAAGTGTTCATAAAGTTGAAAGTTTGTGGCATCAGATGACTGGCCATTGGATTCATTGGATTTGAAAAAAATTGGTTATAAGGACTGTTGATCGCGCCATTAAATCCAAATCCATTTTGGCCGAAACCAGTGTTCCACATATTATTTGGGGGATAGCCTCCAATCGGGATAACTCTTTTAGTTGCAAAGTTAGAACTGCCGGCAATTGAATTATGATTATTGCCATCAATGGTATGAAGTCGAGGATTATTATCATATGGAGTAAGATATGGTCTTAAATAATGAGATTCTTGTCTCGGATACTCATTATTAGAGCTCAACAATAAATCATTGATTAATCGATAATTGGGTCGTTTTATGTCATTATTATCTTTATTGTTATTGTTGTCGACATTGGCTTCCGATTCGTTCATTGAAATTGAGATCTATTTATCGTTTTTTCAATTATTATTGTTTAGCGAAACAAGTTTTGAAAACTTACCAAAAGAAGTGAAAACGATAAACAAAAATACATTTTTTCTCAACTATTTTAAAAAATTGTTTCGACTTTTGAGGAATGACTGAAAATAAGGGAACACTTGGTTTGAGTGAGTGTTTGACAGAATATTCTTCGCTTATTTAAAACAAACCTAAACTGCAACTCATTCTACGCTCAAAGTTCAATAAATAGCTTCCTGTTCATTCATTCATTCATTCATTCATTCATTGATTGTCCCCTCTCTTAGTTTCTTGCCTTTTGCCAAAAATACTTTGTTTATCAAAGTTATGAAACAATGAAATAACATTTAAATCAATAAATTTTAATTTAATTCAAAATGACTTCAAATTATTGGCAAAACGTTTGTCGAAAATATAGGATAAAAAACAAAACCAAAACTACTTATGGAAGAAAAAGATAAATAATCTCTGAATTTGAAGAATTTGATGAAAACATAATCAAATTATTGCTTAAATTACTAGAAAATGAAGTTTTGGAAGCATTTAAGTAAAGGATTCATAGAAAACAATAAACGAAGAAAAGATAAAATCATTTTTTCTGACAATTCATACAATTTGTAAATAGGCGTAGAATTTGAATAAAAAGTGATCAAAAACTATAAATATATTACAAGAGTTAAGCAATTAATTTATTTCTCTTCAGACTTTGGGTCGTCATAAATGGGTTCCTCACTGTTTTCTGACTCTTTTTGGGCGTCTTTAGCGTCGGGTACCCAAAGACCTGAGTCGACGCACCGCTTCATATGATATTTGGCCTCTTCTTCCTCCATCTCTGCGATAGCCTTCTGAAGAAGTGGAATATCACGCGATTCGAAACACTTTTGAAGAATTTCTGGCAATGAATTGAACACTTCTTCGGGGTCGAGACCTCCCGGTCCGATGCGCTTTTGACGCTCCTCTTCTTCGACTTCCTTCATGGCCTGTTCCAGTCTTATGCGAGCCCTTTCACGGATCCGATCTTTGAAAGCCTTCAACTCGTCTTCGAAGGCGTCTCTGTATTCTTTGTCTGCCTTTTCTATTTTGGTGAAGAAGGCAGAGACACAGCCCCGGGGGTCGACATCCAACTGTTTGGAGAGTTCCAGAATATATTGCATCGAAACCACTTGTTTGGCAACGAATGACATTAAGTCATGTTTTTCTTCAATTTCCAGGTTTAGACACCAGAGCGCCAAATAATTAGCCGTTTCCTCACAAACTGAATCAAATAGAAAACAAAATGAGTGACAAAACATAACAAATAGTGATTGAGTGCTGACCCAACTCCTGGTTAGCCATAAGATATTGTTTGCAATCCTCTGCTTTGGCTAAAAGACCGAAGTGTTTGATCTTCTTTTCATTCTTAGCGATGAACTCTTTGTACAACTTTTCCAACTCTTGTTCAGTCATTTGACTTCTGTCTAGTTTTGGCTTTGGTTTGTTGATAATAGTCTTACTCCAGCCCTCCTTCGAGATGGTGTCCACATTCCAGGGCATAGTCTTCTCCTGTTTTTCGATTTCCTTTTCCTTGTCCTCCAATTCCTTTCTCTCGATCTCCAATTTCTTCAGCTTTTCTTTGAGTTCATTGTCTTCGTTTTGATTGGCTTTTGTCGACAACTCTTTCAATTGTTTTTCTGTTTCAACCTTTTTGGTGATCACTTCGTTCTTATTCTTCTGGAGTTCACTCATGCGCTCAACCCTTGCCTGATGTCGCCATCGGAAGAGAGACGCCGTATCGATATTCGGATGAGTGTCGTCCTCGTCGTCACTGATCTGAAGAGCAAACACTTATCAGATTATTGTCGATAACAAAGAAATGGAAGAATACCTCAATTGACTTCCATTTGCTGTAATCAACCATTGCTTCGGAAGATTGTGACAAAAACTTTTGATAAACAAAAAGAGTGAATCCCTTTCTTCTTAACTAATTAATAGTCGATTGAAACGCAATTGAATTGAAAATCGGTTTAGAAATGAGTCTAAAATTGGTTTCAATTGTTTGGTTTCGAGACTTAAAACACTTCCAATAAATGATAAGCAAAAGAAATTACGAGAAAATTCTGGTGAAAAATAATATTTTAGGGATTTCTGCCTCACTTTTATTTCCTTTTATTCTCAATCTTATTAAATATGGAAATCGCATTTTGTTTGATCTTGCCTAATTTATATAGATATTTGTTTCTTAATTAATTCATCTAGGTGAACATTTCCTTTGTCACCTTTAGTTTTAATAAGATTTAAAATAATTATGTCAATCATTTATTCATAAATATCGTTACTTATTATTAAAAAAATATTTTTACAAATATTTATTTGAAATGAATTTAAGTAAATTAATTTAATCGATTCATTTAAGTAAATACACAATTGACCATGATAAAAGCAACACATCTCTTGATATTAGCCGACTTGCAAGATCATTGTCAACGATGAACAGATGAGGTGCAGATGTTTTAAACGAAAGCAAACCATTATTTTCTGGGGTTTTGTAAGAAAACAGGGAATAAGTCTATTATTTGTTTGGATTACATAATGCGATGAAATTTAATTCAATTGTCTTTTATTTTGTTTATTAACCAATCATTTGAAGACTTTATCATTAATTTTGGGAAATATTGAATTGTTTTTAAATTGGTTGAAATGATGCCACAAACAGATGTCTCCAGACTTTTATCGACAGCAAAGGTTTGTTTACAAAGCAATTGTCAAACAATTGTCTCATTTGATGTCCGAAGAAATTAATTAATTGTTTGTTTAGTATCGATATCAGGATCAGAGCAAACGCGACATTATGTCCGCAATCAGTAATTACAAGAATTTAAGTCCAATAGTAGACAAATATGTGTTTCCCGACGGCAATCAGAAGGACCTGATTTGTTTGACGGGAACAATACCTGTGCCGTATAGGGGGGCGGTCTATAACATCCCGGTTGCCATTTGGCTGACTGACTCTCACCCCTATAACGCTCCCATCTGTTATGTGAGGCCAACAAAGGACATGACTATAAAGGTGTCCAAACATGTGGACAATTCGGGCCGAATATATCTGCCATATCTGAGTGACTGGAAGGCCAACACTTCTGACCTCTTGGGTGTGATTCAGGTTATGATTTGTGTGTTCGGGGAAACCCCTCCCGTCTATTCAAAGCCGAAAAACACTGCGACTGTTCCCCAGAGTGGAGATACTTCTGGCGCTTCGATTATGACTCCATTTAGTACTTCTGGTAATTATTTTATCGAAAATTTAGACAAATGTCTAATGAATTTGATTTTAATCTTTATCTTCATTTCCTGTGATTCTAATTATAATCTCGAATAGGAATTCCTGTTGTCTATCAGAATCCAAACTGTAAGCCATTGTCTGACAATTGTCTCATAGTTTTTGCCAAACATTAGTTTCTAATTAACCAAAACTTTTATTTCCTTCGATTAAAACATTTTCTTTGATTTTATTATCAAAACAATGACCAAAAAATTTGATATAATATCCAAAACAGGTTATCAACCAATGCCTCGAATCAACAACTCTTCGATGGGCACCACCTCAACGCCATACCCAACTCAATATCCCTCTCAGTATCCGTACTCGGGTGCGTACACACCTGCCAATAGCACAGCACAATATCCGCCGATCTCCACAAATAGTGCATATCCTTCGTATCCACAAAACTTTGGCCCGAGTTATACACAAACGCCAACAACTCAGACAACACAAGAGCTGAGTCCCGGCGGAACCGGAACTATAACTGAGGAACACATTAGGCTTTCGTTGATTAGTGCCATCGAAGACAAAATCAGACAAAGAATTAAAGAAAAAGTGTCTCAATTTCAGGCGGAAATGGATGTCTTGAAGAAAACCAGTAATTATTCAAATCTTATTTTTCAATTGTCTTTACTCATAAATATTCGACAATTGATTTTCTCTAAAGAGATAATCAATTATTTGTTTTAAGAGGAAATCCTAGCAATGCAGTCAAAATGGTTCACTTTTGCTTGTTCAATTTATATTAAAATAGGTGCAAATCTAAGCTTTGGAGATATTCTGAAGAAAGTGTTGCAACTATTTTAATGTTAATTGAATGTCAAGTGAAGAGAATTCAGTCCACCCATAGATCCGCTCATTTTAATCATTTTTTCTGATGAATAATTTTCAGGTCAGGACTTGAATAAAGGAAAACAGAGATTAGAGGATATTATTCGACGAATGGACGACGAAATGATCGAAACCAATGATTGCAAACAACAATTGGACGCCAAAAACGCTCAGTTGTCTGAAATTATAAGTAAATGTGATGACACAGAAAAGTCTGTAGATATCGATGAAGTGTTTGGTCCGACTCAACCACTTTATAAACAATTATTGAACGCATTCGCTGAGGAGAATGCGATCGTAGACGCGATCTATTACTTGAGCGAAGCCTTACGTAAAGGAGTCATAGATTTAGAAATATTTTTAAAGGTTTGTCATTCATTCTGTTCACTTGTTTTGCAATTAATCGGTTTTATTATTCGTTGAACAGCACGTCCGAGAACTCTCTCGAAGACAATTCATGTTAAGAGCGTTGATGAGAGTCTGCAGAGAAAAGGCTGGTCTTCCCGTCTGAAGATATTTTCTAATGTTTTGTCTCAACTATTATTCCATTGAAAACGGATTTAATTGAAAACTATTTTATAATTAAATTAGAGTTAAGTCAAAAGTATTGAAAAATTTCCAAATATTCTGAAAATAATTGTATTTTTAATTTTAGTTTTATTTATAGTATCTTTGAATTGTAATAACGAAGAGAACTGTTGTTAAATAAAATCAACACTTTTTTCATTTATTCTCCGAATTGAATAACGAAAACAATTTTCAATATATTTAAGATTAATTCAAACGATTGGTTCAAATAAATGGAATATTTTATGTAATTTTCTGATCGATACTATTCTGAGCTATAATTCAAATTCTATATCAGTTTTTGTTATTTAAACAACAATTTTAAAAGTTGTGGGAAAATAAAAATTTAAATCAATTATTAAATTTATTTATTGAATTTAAATGAGCAAATGAGCATGCACATTTCCATAATTACTTTGTGCATACATTTGTTTAATTCGATAATTGATGTCTCAATGATTCAATCATGAGTTGAATGCCTTAAACATTTGAGACATTAAACAAGTAATCAATACTTTGATAAATAATTATTATTCGAGTAATGATTTTCTCGATGTTTCGTAAC
>JAQGBD010000012.1:0-87966 GCA_034698165.1 Punctoribates punctum
GGTTTCGATTATTTAAACTTCAAAAATAAGATATTAAGAAAAAAGAAATCGATTCGGACTTATATTTAATAATGACTTCAGACATGAAATATAAAGAATTGTTTTTTGAAAATTTTCTAAAATTATATATAATTATAGATTAAATCGAAATATTTTTCATATTTTTCTTAAGTAAAGAAAATATATTCTTAGAAATGAAAGACGTTTTCAATATTAAAAAGCGTTTCATTTGACGCAAAAATTCTTTTGCAATATTATTGAAATTCTTCGGATAAAAAATATCTTAAGAGTAGATTCAGTAAACACTGGATGGGGTTCTTCACTACTGCAGCATTGATTGGGCACATGTGACTTTATTTAATTAGCTTGCTCATTTCGTAATACAATCAAATTCTTTTCGGTTACTTTTAATTCTATTAATAAATAATTGGATAATATTTCTGAGAAAATACACCCCAAAGGGGGAGAAGAGAAGAGTTGTTCACAAATATGTTACTCTTAAAGAAGAGGCGTTGAGATAATAAATATGTGAATATTGGAGGACAGGGATCGACGAAAGGGGACTAAAGGGAACTCTGATGTTGTCCTCAAAATAGAATAGAGTTTAGTGTTTGAAGAGAAGCATATGATTGGGTTTGAGTAGTGTTTGGCTGTAGTGTTGACGTAATGGCAATGAGTGTTCGCCTCTGTGTAGAGGTATTGCGATCTGTGAGCCGACTATAGCAGAGATACAACACATATAACACATAGACTGCCGACCATTGGTTTAGTGTAGACTTGAATGAGGTCTGCAGTGCTTTACAAAAATGTAAATCATTTGGAAATGACTTAAATCTATTGAATACCGCTTTAAATCTAATTAATGGTTAACTTTCGATATCTACTAAACTATTTATTTTTCTAATCCACGGAACGGATGTAAATATTAGTTTAATTGTTATTTATTTCCAACCGATCGGCGATTTAGTCGTTTTAATAATTTCCACCATTTATGGGCTGATCATAAGGTAATCCATTCTTTGCTCTCATTTCTGGCGATCACTCATCACATCCGCCGATAATCTCTTCCTCTGATTAGATTCTCCGAATATCCGACAAAATTTGTTCAAACCTTTGGCCATACTTTACATGTGATTGCATTAAATCTCTTCAATCTCTTGATATCTGTCATCAAAATCGTCTCCAATAATGGATTCGCCGACAAAGCAATTCTTTTTGGGCGATGAGGTGCCGACCGTACCATCAGTAGTAGACATCGTAATTGACGTACAAAGCGAAGGCTATAACGGACCGGCCTCTCTCCTAACCGAGTCGGAGGCCGACGGCTATGACTACAACAATGGCCACAAGTATTGCGATTATAGCAGCGATTGTCTGAATGGCGCCATAACTCCTGAATCTAAGAACTCATCGAACGCTTCATTGATATCATCGAATGGACTCAACAGAGGAGTCGACTTCAGAACACTTCACACTATCGTAGAGAAAGCCATTCCTCCGAAACCGGATTCACCGGAACACGAGCCACACTATCAGATCAGTATTAAACGGGAAGAAGATCTCCTGACTACCAGTGTTCAGGTATTCATTGCATTCATGATCGCGGGCTTCGGCAACGTTGGCGCCGGTCTTATTCTGGATCACGTCCAGCACTGGACTGTCTTCGTGTCGATCAGCGAAATGTTTGTTTTGGTGCCGTCGCTGTTGGGTCTGAAGGGAAACCTGGAGATGACAATGGCTGCCAGACTGTCGACTCACGCAAATCTGGGAAATATGCAGAACTGGAAGCAGACACTGGCACTTGCCAAGGGCAATCTGGCACTCGTCCAATGTCAGGCAACTGTCGTCTCATTTCTCGCCTCCATTATTGCCATCCTATGGAGTATTCCTAACAAAGGAATAGATGTCGACAATTGTCTGACATTAGTGGCCAGTAGTCTGATTACGGCAAACGTCGCTTGTTTTGCGTTGGGTGGGTATCACTCATCTAATTCTGTGCTCTCATTTCAATAATGATTGTGTCCTCTTTAGGCGCGGTTATGATATGTATTATTGTCTTCTGCGACAAGATTCACATCGACCCGGGTATGTCTCCTCCAATGTTTGAGTCATTCGTTGGATTAATGATGTGTTTCCCTCAAAAGACAACATCGCGACCCCAATCGCTGCCTCATTGGGTGACGTAACCACTGCCGCTCTGTTGGCCTGTTTCTCACAACTGATCTTCAATCACACCAATCAAGCGAATGGTTTTCCCTATCTCTCCATCTCAATCATCACCTTCTTTATGGTACTCCTCTTCTTATGGCTATATTTGGCCAAAGAAAATGAGTACACAAGAGATGTGGTGAGCAATGGGTGGTACCCGGTCATCGCAGCCATGTTCATCTCCAGTTGTGGCGGTTTTATTCTCGATTATGGAGTTGTTCTCTACGAAAGGATTGCTTTATTCCAACCGATTATCAATGGGTTTGTCCTCTGATTAGTGTTTAATTGAATTTATTGATTGTTTATAATGAACAGAGTCGGGGGTAATTTGGTGGCCGTCCACGCCAGTCGCATATCAACATCACTGCACAGGTACGGCAAACCAGGAGTCCTGTTCCCCGGTTTCCAAGCGTTCACATCACCCATTCAGGCCTTCTTCTCAAACAAAGGTACGGATATTTTGATTGGAAACCCATTTTCTCTGTACTTATGTCTCGTTTTGTTTGTGCGAAGACATGAATATCAAGACGTCTCGAATCCTTCTACTGATGGCAGTGCCGGCGCACATCACTTACGTGATTGTTATCAAACTGATTGACGAAAGCGATAAAATGCAATTAACCGCTCCCTTCTTCATCTTCTATCTGTTCTTCGCTTTGCTTCAGGTATTTGACATTTGACTGAATTTAGTTTCTCTCCAAACATATGATTCATATGACAGCAAATGAATCACATTTTCAAATGTTTTTATTGTTTGAGATGTGTTTTTGACAATTTATGGGAACCACTCGAACAATGAAAGACAGATGACTTGTGTTCTCGTCTGACAACAACTCAAACCAAATGTTTGTAAATTAAATTTAAATTTATTTGTCGTTCAAAAGGTATCGCTATTACTATATATGGCGTATAATTTGGTTCATATTCTTTGGCTAAAAGAAATCGATCCCGACTCTTATGCAATACCTCTTCTCACATCTTCTGGTGATTTCTTGGGCTCTGCTTTCCTTCTGATTGCTTTCAAAATTTTGTCTTTAATCGGAGATCCAAACTCTATCAGACCGGCCGACGGTTAATCTTAATTTCCGGCTCTCTTTCCATTGGTTTTATTGTTAGTCAAAGAGAACAGATATTAACCGGTTATCAGTTGTTTAGTTAGTCCTCTATTTCTGATAAAATTTTAAACGTTTTCATCGATCAAAGTCTAAATTCTTTTATTTTGAATTTCAATTATTTTTCAAACCAAATGTAATATCTTTTTATAATTAATAACAAAATTCGTTGTTTTAAACTCCAGTCCAGTGTTTCAGTAATTTATTTGCAAATCGACTTATTATTGACTTTTGTTGCCAAAGGGTTGGAACCGTTTTGGGCGCAATTTTTATGCTGATCTCAAGACAAACATTAAGTGTTATTAAAAATTGGAACCAAATCTGTTGTAATACGAAATGTTTTTTCCTTAAGGACTTGAATTCGAGTACTTTTTGTTTCTTTATAACAAAGAATTCTTTTCTATTAGTGATGTTATTAACGCAATTTTTTAGGCCTTCCTCTGCTTCTCTAAATCAAAGCTCAATTTGATGAGATGTGCGCTCTTCCATCAAAAAGACTAATACCTCTGTTTCCAGTGATTATATCCGTACTAATTAATAGAGACTGAAGTATAGTAATTGAGATTTGTTTCTCAATAGCAATCAAATGACAGTAATCTCCAAATCTATAGAATTTTTTTCTCTTTTTCTATGGTTTTTGTGATGCAGTTCTTGTAATAACCAAATGGTTCCTAAGAAGTCGTATAAAAAAACATTTAAAAATATTTACTTAACTAAACGTATATAAAACGTTTTATTGTCTGGAATGACATTGGACGACCTTGCTCGCTTAATATTCTTGATCTATTTTTACGAAATCGTTTAGAAACGTCAATAAAGAAATGCGTTTTATATTCAAACGAGTGTTTTGTGTCACAATTGTGGGGCAATTCTCTGATGAATATAATCCTCTAATTTTCAATACAATTGTTTATCGATTGCGAAAACTCTAGAAAAGAGTCCAATCGATCGTTAATTATGTTTTGTTTTTTTTTCACTTTTGTTATTTCAATAGTCAGTCCGTAAATCAGTTAACTTTGCACTCGACTCGAGTTTAGACTTCAAATGAGATAATATTTCAATAATGAAATCAAAGAACGAAATCCAAGACCTTATTCTTTGTAATATAAAACCATTGGAAACAAAATTGTGACGATTTCTATGCGTTTCACTCAATATAATGATCAAACAAATTGACTTTTATTTCAATTCGTTTCAAATGTCTAATGAGTTTTGGACTCACCCTAATTATTTTGTCAAAACTTTCCAATCAATCTGTGCTTAAAATAATTAGGAAATTTTCCGTGGAAACTGATCTATCAACTTTCAGTTAAGGATAACTTTCATCGAATTGTAATTACTTTAAATTAAATATTTATACAATTATTGATTAGCTTTGTTTGACCTCATTGTATATAATTCCCTATAACTGATAAATCGAAAGAACCTCGATTAATGTACAGGGTTATCTCCAAATTCTGTGAATACCTCACGTGATTGAGAGTTTTGCCGATAGGAGGGGATACCGATTCATATTCTTTATGAATATCACTTGAAAATGATTTTGAAGAATATTTAATGGTTGGGGACTTCCGACCCCTTTCCCAATCAAGAGTTAGACTAAAATCTTAATTTAGACCCAAGAGACTTTTTGTGTTAAACACTTCCAAAGATTTTCTCATAGATATAAAAGGATTTCATTGAAAAGTGCACAATAAAACTGAAAATAATTAACAAGATTAATTTAAACATCAATTCTCTTGGCGAAAATTGAACAAGATTTGTCTAATAGTCAATTATATTGAGGAAAAGACTAAATAAGAGCACTTTTCCCAACGAAAGTTTACTATCAGTGCTTCAAATGAGAAATTTTTGTCTTAAATTTTGAATCAAAATATAGTTTATTCCATCAAATGATATAAAAATCAGTCATTAATGAGATAACTGTTGCGCTGTTTATATAAGACAAAAATGTCTTCATATATGTCTCAATCATCATTTAATTTATCAAACTTATCGCAAAACGATCTCTGCTAGTATATTTAAGAATAGAGTAATTGAATTAGCAAGCTAAAATGTAGAAACTTGAATGTTTGAAAATTAAACATTGTTTTACTTGACAATTGTCATTCTGTTTGACTCCCCCAAGAGAAAAGACGGCAATTGCCTCAATAATCGCCTGACTTTATATCTGATCCATATTTCTATAAACAAAATATTTGAGTATAAGTTTCTTCTGCGATAAGTTTGGGTAAATTTTTACGTCAATTGATTGATAGCTTTGTTTAAAAAGAGTACTATTTTATGGACTTCTGTTAGCTTTTTCTCAAATAATGGCTGAGATTAGTATTCAAAACGTTTCTATCGGTTGCGCAAACATGAGTTTGATTTTTGAATGCAATCCAAAAGCTATTGATCTGAAGAGTTTCTGATAATATGACACAAACTATCCAAACATTGGTTCTATTTTTGTCATTAGGAACGGAAATCGAGACTACTTTTCAAGTGATTTATCAAATTTGACGATCAATTTATTGCTATCCAAATGCTTTTCAATTATGAATTCGAAACAAATTATATAATTCCGCGAAATTTGATCCAAAAATTTGTTATCATTTAGTAAACAATTTTGTTTTCTATGGAATTGTTTTTGAAGTCAATAAACGAGTGGAAAGTCTTTCTCTCGTTATTTGTAGGCTTTCGGGAAGTCTTCAAAATAAGGCGATAGTAATAAAAGTTTGGTTTAGTTCTGGGTTTAAATATAAAGACATTTACTTAAGTGGATTATAAATCAATAGATTTATTTGAAATATCTTTCAAATTGAAGGAAAGGTGTCATTTGAGTCTAGCCTTTAACTGAAGACAAATTATTTACGGAATCAAATGGCAGACAATTATTTTGAAAATTATTCCTTTGAATTGGTGTTCATTGAAATAGAGTGTCTGAGACACGTCCCTATTATTCTGGGCTCTCTGTTGTTCCGACAATTGAATGGAGTGTAGTCTAGAATACGGTTTAATGGGATCTGATTCGGAAGACAAACAAATGATGAGATTTTTCTCACAAATAGAGCGCTGAATGAAAGCAAAATTGAAGCCATTTATCCATTCATTGAAAGCAATTGTCAAATAAATGATGAGTTCTTTACAGATATCAACAAATATTTGCCTTAACTTAAAGATAAGAAAGTTATGTGAAATTAAATTAATGGCAATCATTAGACAACTATTAAACAGTCATCCGATTAATCCAATCGACTAATAGACTAATGAATTGGCTTTTTATCGATTTTATTCCAAACTCAACGATAAACAGAACCGAAGAAGAGATGAGAGAGAGAAAGATGAGTCTCTAGATTGAGAAAGGTCAATCCAATTTGTGTCTATAACCGGGTAAGCTTACAATTAATAATATTATATGTGAATAAATTGCATAAAATGGAAGTTTTGATAAATTTTGATAAATTAATATTTGTTTCATTTGTATAAACCTTTTTATTGAATAAATGAATTGAATTAATGTAATGAATGTCTATTTCTTCCATCATTTGTTCAATTGTCTGGAAGTAGTGATAATCGAATGAAAGGACAGTTTTAACGATTGAAGAAAAAGCAATTCAATTAAAATAAAATGCGAATAATTTTTGGCTAAAATAATGGGAATTTCGTTTGAGTTCTTCGGATAACGAATCAAAAGTGTTGGCAATAATGCAATTATAGAGAAAATAGGAATATAATAGAGAGGATTGTGTGCATGTGTTGAGTGCCGTCGCGCAAGTCTGCCACCGATGGCGGGCTTCAAATCGCATGACATCAGAGTGGATGTGTTGCCCGACTAACCAAACATCACATCAGATCCAGAGTTCCCCAGTATTTAGTGTTCACTCTGTTTGTTGTGTGATATCGAAAGCCACTGGATATGAATGAGAGGCAGCTTTAAGTGAACCATAAGTTGGACAAACATTGGGCCACTTATTCTGTAACGAATCTTCACCACTTGACAACCAACTGTCCTCCTCTGCAAACATGTACTCATTTAAGATATGGTAAGAATTTGATTCTCTATTTTTAACTTAAAATATCGATTATTTCATTAAAATATAGATATTTTTCGCTTCAATAATAGAGTTGAAAACATCGACCAAAAAATTTAATCTCAAAAAAAGGTCAAAAGTGTAATAAAAATTTTCATCAAAAGCCTTATATTCTGTTATCTAATCTCTAATTCAATAAAACACTATTTAGGGAATCGACTGAATAAGGGGCTGACCAGAAATGAGTTCCCTTTGAAATTAAAGGCTAATTATATTAAGGCTTATGTTCGACACAATAATTGCAATGAATTCTGTAATCATCCGAATATTGTCCTTAAAATAAGAATCAATTAATTTAAATATTTCGACATATGTTTAGTCCTGTGCTTTGCTCTCGAATTCAGTTCTAATTTAAATTTTTGTTTATTGTTTGAAATTTAAAACTTTATGCAATCAAACGATTACTTAACTTAAGTCACAATGAATTTGATGTCAAACACATTCTGAAGGATTAATTGATATAAACAATTGGCAAATGAGTTGAATAATTGTTTTATTTTTTCGGACATTAGTCTCAAGTGATTCGCAGCCGAACCGTAAGCTATGTTTGAGTCAAAGATAAGCCTTTTTTGAATCGGATTTGAGTTTTGAATGTAATTTGAATGCAAATTAAGGTAAAGTTCCGCCTGTTTTTTGATGAATCGCTTCTAATGGTAATGTTTGTTGAGGAGAGTCAGATGCATACCATTCCGAACCATTAACATCAGATCATTAATGAATAGCGAAAGCGATGGAGATTTCGTTAATCGAAAACTCTCTTCACTTTTGATACAAATGTTTGCATAAAAAAAGAAAAAGTTTTACTCAATTTTGAACTCCAATCGAATGTAAATTCCAATTGGAATTAAAATAATTTGTTCTTGGCTTTGAATAAATAGCTAATTATTTAGATTTCTATGCTTTGGACAGACCCTTAACGCCTAAACTCTTCTTTGGCTTTCGTTTTGTTAAATAATTAATTTTAGGGGTTTTTTGGCAGTAAAACGAAAAATTCAGTCAACAGTTTCTCTCTATTGTCGGCTCTTTTCTAAAGGCTATACCAAAACCAAAACTAAATGTGAATTAAGAGAATTCACGTTATATTGTGTTCAGAGATAAAAATTAGCACTACTTTAATGTTCCCTTTTTTGCTCCTCTGATGATAAACAAACCAAAGAACAGAATAGACAATAGGGTTAGGCTTTTGTTGTGTTAAATTAGAGCCGCCCTTATCTCTTGCAGGAATCACCAATATTTGTATCATTCTGAGCGCAAATTACACCGAAGGCCCTCTCAATGTTGGCAATGGAGGCAATGAAGGCTACAATTGTGAATAAATGGCTCACTTTTATCGACCTCACAAACCGTTGATCGCAATACTTATTTCACTCCAATTTGATGTGTTGTCGAGAAAACAGTCCAAAGATAAGACACAAAATCCTATTCCAGGCCAACAGTTAGAAAACAGGGTTTTTTTGTTGCGCTCAAAACACTTTTAGATGTTGGATAGGGTCCTAAAAAATTTTTAGTATCGAAATCCAAAAAATAATGACTGTCCACTCTTTTTATGACCTATCGCTGCAGTAGAAAAACCTCATATTTCTTGTGTTCCTTTCCATAGGATTTCCCTTCGAATAGATTTTCACTTTTCCCTTTGAATATCGAAAAGCTGGAAGTCTTTTGAAGCCGTCTATGATTCCTATCTTAAGACACGCTATACTTCTTTGCCTTAAATGAATCCCAACACTGAGTTACCGAAACTAGAGATCAAAATGATTTTTTTTTGCTCAACTTTTCATATATTAATGCATATAAAATGTTTTGATCGAAATCTCAAATATGAAAAATATATGCAACGCATAAAAGGAGTGCAAAAAGGAAAAAAATTAGCGATTCTTTGCTCTGAATGCCAAATAATAAATATCTATCGTATGAGATGTGGTACAGATGTATAGCACATAGACTAGTGATCCATATGTGAAAGTCAACATCTGTCTGCCTCTCGCTGTCATTTCAACTCTATTTTATTGAGAACCACAAAATCAGAGTATCTTTTTATATGTAAAACAGACCCAAACCTCTCAAACAATGGTATCTCTTATGTCGAAAACAATAAATTGAATTAAATTTTTCTTTTAAATAATATGTTATTCTATTCGTATATTATTCTCTGAATTGCAATAAAATTTATTACCAAATGAAGGCTTGTTTTGCTTATATTCCGATCTAATTAATCCAAACGAAGACGAATACTGTCTTTAATTATGAGCTAAATATTCAATTCGTGTTTCATTACTTCTAATAAATTAAAACATTGGCCCAAATATAAAGCAATACATTTTGTTACTGACTTTTAGTTTATAATTCATTACATTTTATATGTCGACTAATTTTCTGTAAATATAACTCATTTTCAACCGATTTTTAGTTTGTTTTTATCAAATGTATTATTAAACTATTTGATGCGATGTTAAGCCCTTTGATTGTACTCTCAATTAGAGATAGTTTTCTATTTCTCTTAAATTTCAATTTAAAAGCAAACCCTTATTTGGATATAAGCAACGAATTATTTGAGAAATGTGATAAATGTGATTGCTTATTTAAGCCTTTCTTCGTGTCTTTGTCTTTGGCTGTCATTTCAATGATTGCGCTCTTATTTGCGATTCTTTAGCCCTTTTTGTTAAAAATCAGGGATACGAACAGTTTTAAAGCGAAATATTCATTAAAAATCTTGTTTTGTTTAACAAGTGATTCAACCCATTGTTCACAATTTGAATGTCTTTCCATTAGTGAAAAGTCTTATGAATATAAGGAATATAAGGAAACCATTTTCAAGTTCTTTACTCCAATTCAAGAGCAGTGAAGAATAAATTTGTAACAAAACATGTAATGAAACGAAATCTTATAGTTATGCCGGTCGGAGAAAATAGATGACAGTCTAGAATGTACTAGACCATTGTACTCGAGCAAATAAAAATAAAATGTAATCGAATGTATGTTTCTCTTCCCCGCAATAAAAGCAAAACTGACTATAATTGGCCCAAATATTCATTAACCGAAACTTTTATTATATTTTTGCAGATATACACAAACTGAATGATTATTAAAGAAGTGCATTTAGAGCACACCATAGCCTATGGTTTTCTCTGCTCTTACTTTCTGGAGACGAGAATTACTGTCTAATAAAAGTGGTTAAAAATAGGAGACTTAATGGAAGTTAGAATATTGTCATCTGATGAAGACCATCAAGGTATGTATGCCTCCATTATCCAGACATCTAAACAACTATTCACTATATGATGTGCACTGATGTAGACCTCCACTAAAATTGAGATCTCTTAAGCTTCTTATTTACGACAGAAGCGCAGGAAATCGGAAATCCGTTTAGATTCCGGTGGGAATCAGTCTTAGAGTAATGGCTAACAATTCTGTTTTGTAGTACTGTTCCTACAATTGGACAGACCGTCGTTCGGCAAAATCTCTGCTCTTATTCTAGTCTCGAATATTAGTTAATTAAGCGATTGGTTTCTCAATTCTCGTTAACTAGCATTTAGTTCTCGATTCTTATGTCAGAGGACTGGTATATATCAACGTTTATCTCTTCTTTATATTAACTCAAATACACTCAAAGTTTTTTATACAATTCTATTGAAGCGAACAGAGCCAGTGCTGGAGCCAGTGCTGGAGCCAGTGCTGGCCAAATAAAATGTATTATTCGCCTTGTTGAATCAAAAGAATGAATTCATATATTCAGTAGAGCAGAGACTATGCCCAGACGTGTGCTGTGCTGAGGATCATATGAAATCTTTTTGTGTAACAAATATATCGATATCGATCTGCACATCACATCACTTGTTGCCTTAGGCCAGACCAGTATCGCTTCTCTTCCAGAATCTATGCCATCTCTATATCATCTTTGAGTATAACTTCTAAACTGATATATCATTTGCTGGTTTAGTCTGTTATAGTCGGCTATAGTCGGCAACACTTAGTAAACAGTGCCTCAAACCTAACAAAAATCAATATTTGTTTTTCTGCTCTATTTTTCACTCCAGTATTTGGCGACGATTACTGTTCCGGTTATGTCGACCAATACGGCAAATGGAATACCGGCTTTTCCTGTCCCACAAAGTCCAACGAAGAGGCCGTCTTCTGCTGCGGAACCTCTACTTATAAATATTGCTGCACTCGGAGGAGTCAATCTGTTCAGACGCATACCACTCATCCCACTCGGACCCAACTCGAGTATGTCTTTCCAAATGAATGACACTATTTGTCTCATATTTCAAACTTAATGTCGCAATCATTTGAAAAGCAATTTGTCGTTAGAGTCAAAGCAATCATTTGTTCTGAGGTTTAGGCGAAAAAGAGATGAAAGGAATCAAAAGATAGAGATTTTTCCATAAAAAAGATAGACTTCTCTAAAGAGATGTTTTATTTTGAAACAGCCCTCGGATTCTGCTGAAGATCGTAGGCCTGACGTGTATCGTATCGGTGTTCCTAACGATTCTGACCTGTTATGTATGTAAACGTTATTGGAAACGGAGCGACAGCCGCGACAATCACGTGTATCGGGTCTCGTGTAACACAAGCAGTTCCCCCCATGTCTTTCCTTTGGAGTCATTCCAACCGCTAAATCCGAACGCATTTTTCAAATCGCCGGAGCACGTGGCCAATCTGTGCGGAGATTTGGCCCTATTTTCCTCATCTCAGGCACAACCAACTCAATTAAGAGCAGTGTTTGCCTCATCTCGAGCTCAGCCCTCGGCTTTGTGTTCATATCAGCACAACAACCAGTCTTTGTTACGTCAACACAGAAACCACGAACCGCCTCCTCCTTATCAGTTGAGTGTCATCTCTGGTAGTTCGACGACAACTGGCACTACGACCAGCACTGCATCTGTCAGTTGCGGTGCCGGCAATAGTAATAGTAATGCCATTACTGCTAATAATCAGACGACAACTGAACAGAATTGTGTTTTGTCTGATTCTGATTGTAATTCTAGAGAAGCGGCAAATACTGAGGTAAAGATACCATTATCTGTGCTGTCCTCACATAATAGTCAACCACAACAAAGTAGCGCTTTTGATATTCATACACACCATCGACAAAGACCTGAATTGAGGCGAATGTCTCAATGATAATGGCATCACATCTATCACTATATCATTACACAAATTATATTAATATATATTTTAATGATTAGCTTCACTTGATTTCAGTTTTGTTCCACTTTTGGCTAATTGTTAGACAAAAATAATTATCATTATTTCGATTATTGCTTATTATGACCGACTGAGTGATGAACACACAGACCACAGCAAAAGACGATTATCTTTGTAATTATGATTGAATTTTATATACAAAGACTATTATATTTACTGAAGAAAAACAGACAAACAAAATACAATTCCCTTAATTAGCGAAACAAAATGTAATTAAAAATCTGTAATTCAAAGAAAAAGATTTGCGCTAAAGAAAGATAAAGAGTAAAAACTGAATTTAGTATTCATATTAAATATCTGTGAATATAATAGAAGAATAACTACTACTTTGTGAAACTGAAAAATAGTTTTGAGCCGAGAAATAATGTAAACTTTATTTAATAAAGTTGACAAAAATGATCTGAACACCGATTTTTACACTGAAAATATTGCTCTAAGGCTTGACCTCCTCTTTGATGGCTTTCTGTTAAACTATGAAAGAGTGAAAATTCGTTTTTCACATAAGCCTCAGACGAATATACAGTCAAATCTTCTTTAGTATTCTTCTCGACATCTGATGTAATACAGTGTAAGAAAACTAGAGTTTGCTTTTTAGATATTATCATAAACTTATAGAAAAAATTTTCTCTTTCTTTTCGGTTGCTTTGAGACGAAATGCAATCATTTTTGTTGGAATTCCGAACGCATATAAATCAGTGATTTGTAGAATCATTTAATGTCATAATATTGACAGCATTTCAGACGGTTCCCCGATTCGGGCTTTTAGTTTCATACAAAAGTCAGACACATTAGTAATACATTCACATTGTTTGGACGCTTGTATTTTGTGAGGTATCGCTTGACTCAGTATCACATTTGTGAGCACTGCCTCATTCAGGCAAAGGCTAGATATTAGGCATTGTCTGTGTATTGTGTGCATGACTTAGGCTTATGTTAGATTACCGGAGGGAATATACCACCGAATAGAGCACCGAATAACGCGTTCACAACAATGATGATGAAAAATGAAGTCGTTTCTCGTTCGCCAATTTTTCACCACAGCTCTGGGCATTAGGTCTATGCCTAAGATTGTCAGAAATCTTATATCACATCCCTTCCATTCGCTCGGTTCGTATCTAACACTAGTATTTCGCTCTGTCTTTGACTTTATTCATCTCTAAACTAAGAATATTAGAGACAAAGACAAGTAATATATGCAATGACTGGCGTCTAAGCACAGGGATGACATTCTGCCAGTCATAAGATGTGTGTTAAGTCTAGTAAGAGCTAAAGTGTGTTCCATCACATTTCACATCATGTGATCACACGTAACACTACAATAAAGCCCCGGGGAGTCCATAGAGAAAGTTATAAGAAAGAGAGTGTTTAAAAATTTTGCAATCTTTGGGCTCACAGTTCAAGAATATTATTACGAAAAATGAGTTCTCATCGCAACTATTTATTTGCTTTTCTATTATGAAAAGAGGATTTATTTGTTATCTTTTCAATGGTATGTAATATCTAAGAGCAGAGGAAATGATGCATTTTATGGCTACATCTTTCTGATGACCACCGGTCCATAAACGAGACGACATGTCAGCGCTGTTCCGCTATACATAATAGCGTTCTCTTCAGTAACTCTACACTATTTGGTGGCCAAAAGTTTTAACTCTGGATTGCATTCGACAGACATTTCTCAATGTCTTATAATAGCGAACATCGAATCAGATTAAAAGTAGAAACCAATGAAAGTCGATATGTCTGACCCGTCATTGAATTTCATGGAGAGAAAAATCGAGTCCATGACAGAGAGCACAGCACAGCAAAGACAGTCACCGATCCCCAAAAACAACGTTAAGCTCACTCTTTGGCCCGACTTATAGTTCATTAAATCTTTGCCTTCTATTCACTGCTCTTCAAAAAATGGATAGAATATTGATTTATGCAATTCTTGGAGAAAATAAATCCATAAAAAATTCATTCGTTACACAAAGCCGTTGAGCCCAACCTTTAGCTCTTACTCTTTATGTAGTTCCTCTATTGAAGAGGTCTTCCCAAATAAATCTATTTTATCTATGAGTTTGGCTCTACTTTTCACTCTATTCTTCTTTATTTAGGAAAAACTTATGAGTTTATTATAGTTTAGGAAATGCATTAAATAAATATCGAAAATCGTAAGACTAGTGTCTAAAGTGAGAAATTTTTCACATACTTTGGCTAACGTTTGGCTCTTTTTGAGCTCCGAATACATAAGGGATTCATTAAATGACTTCCAGTATAATAAAAATTAGTTTTATATTTTCACAATAAAAATGAAATTTTTTATTTGAAATACTCGACGCTTTTCACATCTTTTATGAGGTTTTGTATTCTTTTCTCAGAAAAATAATTTGAAATTCCTTCCGAAAGAACGAAAAAAAAAATGAATTAAAATATAGATCAATAAAAGAAAGATACCACCAAGCTAAATTTGATTTTAGTTAATTAAATAAAAATAAGTGAACTTATGATTAAATTTTGAATAACTTTTACAAAAGTAAAACTTTTCATTGCAATGAATGACAGCATCGCATGCAATGACTGTCACATCAAAAATCCTTTTTTAAGACTAAATATTTTACTCTTTTTTAATCAAAAAATCGATTTTTGGTTTTTTTCAGTTGAGTTACTCATCTTTTTGCTATTTTGTGACCTGGATGAATTAAAAATACCATTTATTTCTCAACTCATTATTTTAAAAATATATTATGAGATAGTTTTAGTGCTCGAATAACATCAACGCAGTGCACGAAAGAGGCTTTTAGGGGTGAGTTTGTCTCCATTTTATGCAAATGTTATTATAAGTCAAACATTAAATAAAATTTAGTCCGTAATGACTGCGAAGATGTATTGGATTAGTTTCTTAAATAAATTATTGATCTCATACTACACTCTAATGAATGGAAAGTATTAAACCAATGAATTTGTATTAGGCTTTAAATTAGGGCTTCTTTTGGGGGTAAACACTCTCTCATGAATATAAAGATTTTGTTTCATTCTTTCGTTACTTTTATTATTTGCATTTAATGTAATATTTTGTTACTTCGCTTCAATTAATATTCATTGCTTTTAATGGTAGGAAATGAAAAACTTGCTTAAAAGTTAAAGTTTTGGAAGGAAAGGATCCGGATCAAATCTTGTATAATCATTATAGTTTGCATATAACAAAATACTCTATTCGTTATAATGATATGATTTGGTATTCAAATCATTCAAATTAATTGGTTTACAAATTCAATAGTAATATAATATCTTTTTATGTATAGATTATAATAAATGCAATGAATCTGAAGGAGAATATCGAATATGAATAAAGATTTAATAAGAAATGATATGACATATAATGAATAGAAAAGTCTTATCTATGAAATGATATATTTAGGGAATATTTCATAAAAATTTCTGCTATGAATTGATCTGAAAGAAAGTGCTAATCAATAGATTAATGTATATATTGTATATCTCTTGGCATAGAATGTGTATATTGTATATTGGCTTATATTTTGCGGATTTCTCCCAACAAAAGAATATAAGACTTATGTTATAGAGTGGATGTGGAAGAAGTGGCGGTTGGGATGGCTATGGCTATGGTAGTGTTGGCGCAAATCATTGAGTATTTGTAATAACATGAATCATATCAGACGTATATTTGCGGAACACTTGGCGTGAAAGCGAAATAAATTGTTAGAGAATTGTGTAAACGCTATGCATTAAAATTATATTATAATGTTATATAAAGCTGTCACCAAAATGTGTGCACCACTTAATAATTTCAATACCATCTCTTCCACTTCCATCTTATTCTGTGCTAAGAATGTTAGCCCTTAAGAGAGAGAATTGCAAAAAAGCGATGCATTAACTTATAAACAGAAAACTGTGTCTACAATGAGAGACATTCTTTTGACACAAAGAATATTCTTCTCCTTCTTCTTCTTCATATCAAATAGTCGTTCGTTTCTCTAAAAATAAGTTATTCAGGATATAAAAAGCAATGACTAATAATCTCTGAATATGTCGACAATCAATTGTCCCTGAAAAGAATTTTTAATACTTTTATCGAAAACTATTTTGAAGGCAGTATTAGAAGTTTTTAGAGTTAAAATTCATACAATAGTTGTTACTAATCCTCAGAGGAATAGTGGCAGCAATACTCTTAGATGAGAAAATATAAAGAACTGGTGGAAAGGGAGGGAATCACATGTAATGAGGCTCTGAGACGTGAATCTGTTACGGATATGGAATGGGTTCTGGTGTCTGACTGGTGGCATACGACTCACAAATGAACAATTTGTGATTCATTGTCTCCTTTTCTCTATTCAATTGTGAACCGATATTATGAAAGCTTTTGCTAAATGTGACGGAATTTATATCATTTCCACAAAAGGTTTAATGAATAAACAGAATGAATACCAAATATATTTTATTTTATTTGATTTTCGCCAAATTTGTTTGACTTTATTTCGTATTTTTTATTCAGGAGAAAGAAATTCTATTATATTTCGATTCGTTATCTCCAAAGCCTTGAGTTGGTTAACAATTTTCACAATTTTCGTTCGCCTCTGAAATCGTTATTATGTTTAATAATAAGCATTCGCTTCACTGACTCCCCAAATAAATGCAATGATATCTCGTTATATATTTGTTGCAAAGAGACTGACATTTGAGATCAGGTTTGAAATGCAATGGAAAGGCGTTCTCTAATATCGCTGATGCTATCAAACGGTGGAACAAAGCCAACGGTTCTCTCTATTTGTGAGCTCTCTCTCTCTCTCTCTCTCTCTCTCTCTCTCTCTCTCTCTCTCTCTCTCTCTCTCTGCATAACAACAATGAAAAGGTATTACAAAATGTATTATTCGAGAAAAGCCTATCCGTCGCATGACTTTTAGCTTTGGGTTAATTCTCTGCTGACATTAATATTGAAAACATTTATGTTTATTAATTTGTAAGCTATTAATAGTGAACTGCATTTAGCTTTTATGTTATATCCAAAACATTTCAAAATCACAATTAATAGCTTTGTATTACTCTGAATGCAATTTAGGAGAATATATTCACTCATTTATAATGAAAGGCAGTTCAGGAATAAAACTATTTTTATGCGAATAATATTTTCTTTGTTAGGCGTTAGTGCCATAACACTAAAGGTTTGCTTCAAACTTATATAATATAAAACATGTTTTTTCATAAAATATTCAATTCGTAAACGAAATTGAATTTATATTCAATAAACACTAAAAAAGTTTCGGAGAAAAAGTAAAATTTTTCCGAAGAGAGTAAAACAAATACTTTCAATACCTTTAAAATTCAATACTGAAGTCATATTTCTTAAGAATTGCTTTTATTCGAGGATTAAAACTCAATTTTAAGGCTATTTTTGAAATAAAAATTCTTATAAATGCATTAAAATCAAAAATTAAAAGCATAGGTCCTCCCAATGGCAGTAAAAATGATAAAATTCAGTAATAAAACAGTGAATGTCATTTAAAAGTCGGCTCTTTCATTAAGGTCTCGAATATTGGGATTGAATTTTCCGGAAATTATTTCAATATATTTAAGTGCATTGAAATGTGAACTAAAAGACCAAAAACTAAGAACAAATTTTTTTTGAAAGCAGAAGATTTTATATAAATCGGAACAAATTGTTTGCTTAACTATTGAGTAAAAAGAATTTAGTGATCAATAAATTACTGATGGCTTTCCTTAAGATCACAACCACTTCATAAACTCTAATCTTGTTTTGTGAGCTCTATTTTAAAGAACTTCTTTTTTTCGGCACTAAATTAAGATTATATTATATACGAGTCATTAGTTTGAATTAAAACAATTAGTTTTGATGTTTGCCTTAATCTGAAGCGAAACTCAACTATTCCTCTGAGGTTTGCTTTTGAATAATTTGCTGACATTTTTAAGAAACAAAATCAATTCCTAAGCAAACAGTTATCTAAGAAGGGAAGGGAAGGGAAGGAAAGGCGATTCGTTTCATCGATTAAATGAACAAAATTTATGTCTTCAGGCCTTCAATGAGTCAGAAAATTATTTTTTAAGTCAAAAACCAAAGTCTTTAAGATATTTAGGTTTTGTTTTTCAATAATTAAATAAATGATTTCGATTATTAATAGGGTTTCTTTAGGGGGAATTGAGCAATGTGAATTTGATACTAAACTAAACAATCGTAAACAAACATTTATTTGATTTCCCAAAGCATCAAAAGTATAGAATTAGTACCAGAGTCAATTACGGAATTGAGCACAACTTGCAACCAAATCGATAAATTTAATCAAAATAAAAAATTGTTGGTTAAGTCAAACACTTATTTATATTATTGAAGGCGAAAATCTTTGAGTAGGAATGGGTGTAGACTTTAGCTCACGTTCTGACACACAATAGTAGACACAATGGTAGGGTTGGGCCCAAACATTACCGACAATCAAGACTCTGAATAAAGAATGAATAGTCGCCTAAAATAATTGAATTTTTGGCAAAAGTATAGCAAATATTCAAATCGATGGCAAATGAATACAACGATAAGCTATTGTTTGCCTTAATTTTGTTTTATGGCCAGAAATCATGCAATTATTGCTCACAAATAAACTGTTGTGACTATTGTCCGAACATAAAAACGTCGACCAAATAGATTGAATTCATTAATTGTATGGTTTTTTGCCATTTGCAGCGCCGGTGTGTATAAGTGATTGGATTCTTTGCGATAATTTTCTCCTTAAACTAATTTTGTTTTAACGATAAATTTCAGTCCACTGTTTAATGACAGCAATATATCTGTCGATTCGTAAGTCTATACCAATGGTTACCTCCAGTGGAAGGCGACTGAGAATAATAGGCTCTCGAGTTGTCTTGATTTTGATTTGGGAACATAAACAGAGTACAGAAAACAGGGCACAAACAGGGCGTATCTCAATCTGAAGAACACTTAGAAGATAATGAACATTGAATCTGATGTCTGCCGTAATTTGGGTCCTCTCTTATCATCAAAAAGACTTTGTTCTTATGCATCAACTAATTTAAAGCCAAACAAAAAGACGATATCTTTGCTTTTGATTAGAGTCGAAAACAGGAGAACTCCTTCAAATGTGTGCTGAATGGCACCGACCCTTAACTTAATTTAGAGCATCAAAAAGATGTTTTTGTTGATTAGAAAACTGGATTAATGATTATTATTTTCATTAAAACCTTTTGCTTAAATGAAAGGTTGGAAAGAGTTGTCGCATAAGTTAATCGAAATGTGATCCCATATTATATGAAGAGTAATATCGATCAGTCGTGGAGTACGACCCAAATGCTTATTCCATGTATTTGTCGACTAAAATAATGATTATTAATCGCTTTCTGGCGAACATGTCTTCCAAAACATTTCATTCAAACTCTTTTCGTGTTCACTATTTTTTTTTATCTTCTTTTTCAGGAGTTTTGAGGACAGCCTAAGATAAAGGGCCCGGCTCTGTAACCAAGCTCTTAACTGAATAGAGAAGTATAAGTTTTCCTGTTTGACAATACCTCTCACATAAGATATAAAATTTAATAATAAATAATAGTCTGAAGTATTGATTTCGTGTTTGAATACATAAAAGGCTATAAAATATTTAAATTTTTGATGATATGCTATGATATGAGAAATTTTTTGCTCAGAACAGAGATGTTTAATGTGATGAATACTATTGAATACACTTGAGGAAAAATCCATTCTGAGTGCTATCACTGTTTCAAAAGACATTATAATAATTGCATCAATAAATTGCAGACACGAAAAGAAAAGCAAAAGCGATGATAAATGAAAACAAATATAAAATTGAATGTTTGAAATTCTAAGCCAAACAGCTCTTTGTTTTCTTCCTCCCTCTCCTCAAGAAGTAAACTATAAAAATAAGGCGTTTTTCAGTTCAAAACAAATATAAGTAATGTTAACAATAAATCTTTGAGAAGAAAAATAAAATCCTTCGACGATATATATAAAGAGAATATTTACAGCTTAGCACTGATTGAAAAAGTATTAGAAAAGGACAGCCTATCGGATACACTCTCTGCACAACATTGATCTAACATTTAATAATTGTGAAGTTTAGGCACATGTTAGACAATGGGAGAGCAGGTGCTCTCCCGTACAATACAACTGAATTTATTGACTAATGTAGTAATGGTTCGATAAAAACGACTAAAAGTAACAGTCCTTCCCTATAAATGTCTCCACATATAATGGCAACGCTAAGAACCATCTGCGGCTTATCCACCATTCTATTGGTCACACCGTCCTCTTTACTCATCAAACATTTTGAACTCGTCTTGTAATCACTCAATTCGACCAAAGAATCAAATGTACAAAAAAGGTTGAGAAGTCAAGACATCTCTCTCTCTCTCTCTCCCCTCCCACGCAGTGGTCTTTGAAATAATCTTGAATAGAAATGAAAAAAAAAACTCAAAATGAATTGCGAGTATTGGACATAATTGACAGCTCACTCACAATACGAAGACTTTATTAGAGATTTCCTCCATTTTCTGTATCTATGTTCGAAGAACTGGCAAATAGTGGCGAAAACTGAGTTCTTAAAGGAGTATTTCGTTGTTTTCATATCATAGAAATGATTCTATTTTTTTGGAACACATTCCCAACAAAATAAGAAAAGTTAAACTTAGAGTTGGGCTCAAAAACTGATTAATTTGGGATCTTTTCTATTCACGAGTGAATTGGTTCTCATTGCTATTTGCTAACGAGTTGTCCCTGGGTATTGTTGTGATGGTGATGTCTGTCTTCTATTGATGGAATGACTTAGTGTTCAAACAAAAGCGTGTAAATAATCGCTCAGAATTTGATGCCTTCAGAACAACGCTTTATTAACTCTTTTGCCTTATTATTAACTTTTGATCATTTGATCGATTGTTTGCTGTTTTCTGTTTAATTTCGGCGAACAAACAGTTGAACTCAATTTAATTGATAGCACTTTACATATCAGAGGTATTGCCAAACCCTATCCGCTAAACATTTTTCGTTCATTCTGTCCTCCATTTTAATAATCGAATTAATTAATTAATGAGTTTATTATGAAATTTGGAAAACTTTTTTAATCAGTCAAAAGCATTGAATTCTTGTCAAATATTTATTAACTTTGAGACCAAAAATAATTAGAAACTAAACCAAACTTATGAAGCAATGCATTAGTCTTTTAATTATAATCTGAAGTTTATATGAAGTCTGGACTAAACCCGAACCCAATTATTGTCTTCATTTAGGGCTTATCACAGTTTATGGACGTCTCAAATAATATTACATTCGGTGCGGATATTAAACTAAATTAATGTCAACTGAAATCAAAATTTATTAAAATATTCGATAAAATTAATCGTTATTTTCACCAAAATTTCTTTTAAAACAATTTTAGTTTTTTTCTGTTCACTTTACATAAAGAATTTAGACCCTGGTCAGTGAAATTCCCATTTAATTAGAGAACATAGAGTATTACACGAAATGTGACAATAAATACGATGATAAGTTACCAAAGATATCTCAATTTGGACAATGAAAAAATGTTATCCGAATTGTAGGGATGAGTGTCAGACAACTGTCAACCCTATGAGGAGAAAGTCATTTGACAGAAATGTTTTATTGCGGATAAGTTACGGTCGAAGTAATAACTTTTATTAGCGTTAATGTCATGTATTTCCATATAATTTAATTAAAGATATGGCCCACAGTTTAGGTGTTGTCCAAAGACTAAGTGCTTCTAAATAAATATATTGAAGACATAACTCATGTAACACTTCGTGGTTAATGTCTAACGACTGTCTCTCCAATTATATCACACTTTTTCACCAGTTTATTAAATATAAGGCTCTGCCCCTCCATTGGCCCTAAACTTTATTCTGCTCCACTTCTTGACTTTCATCCAATTTGGTCCGAATCTAATCTTAGCCCCAAATGGACTGAAAGCCATTAAAATAAAATAATTTTCAACTTATTTCATAAACGATTGAAACGTTTTTTCTTTGGGCAAAGCTTTCAATAATCAAATTGATGGCCAGAAATGTTCAAGGTCTTCCTCGCAAATGCACTACCATTATCAAGGGAATCTTTCATTTTTGGATTTATCTATTTGAAAGGCTCTCAACATTTTGCTGGATTTGGTCAGATATTAAACTGAAGTGACTATTCTTGTAAATTGTATTCAGATTTGCTAGATCACATCATTCAATGAGAACATTATGTATTATTAGATAATAATAATGTAATTCTATTCTTATGATTGGATTGAATCTGGAATTAAATGCATTATAAGAAGTAAGTATTGAAATGTTGTGCTCTGTATTCAGAGCAGACAAAGGAGACGTTCCCATCATCTCTAGTCTTATGTAATTTTATTGACAAATACTTAGCGAAGATTTATTCGTCTTTTATTCCGTTGAGTTAATGGCTTAATTCAAAAGTCCATTTCTGGATGGGAAAGGCATTTATGATCGTCAGAGTTGACGCAAACCTTATGTCAGCTTTGATTTCACACATTATTTCCAATCAATTGGCTTTGAATTTGAAACAATTTTCTTCATTTCTTTTGTTGAGAAAAATATTGCTTTTTATCCAACAAATAGAAGAAAAAGATTTTTGTTTCACTCGGAAACAGGAATCAAAAAACAAGAGTGGACTCCGAGTCAGTTGAATGTGTGTTAGGGCTGAGCTATAATCTGGTGAACGGGAACATCTGTCATCGCGTTTGCTGTAGTTGTCCCACAAAGTCAGTACTCCGTGTAATAACAAACTGAAGACTACTCCGAAAGTAAGTTTGTTTTGCAGATAATGTCTTCAGACAAGCGTTAGTTCTGTTAGTTTTGCACATCTCTTATACCGAAGACTCTTCACTACAGACTAAGTCATCACTAAATGCGAAGAATGCAAACACAAGTCATCCAAAGCCAGAGCCAGAGCTCGACATCAACCAAATTATGCCTTACTTACCATCTCATGAGTTAACTATTATTTTCTGGTTTATGAATACATTTAATAGTTTTCGTGCTATAGATTCAAATTTGACTTCACTTTAGAATCGAATTTTGATCCAGAGCAATCACTATTTTTCAACATGACAAGATCATTTTAGTATTCTCGGTCTAATAAATATCAAGTAAAATTATCCATTAAAACTAAGTGTTTGGTTGAAATATAATCATTAACCCAGGAGAATTTCCAAATTGATTTGAGTAAAAGTCATTCTGGGATTTGACAAAAATGGAAAATTTTTCTCATTTCCGCCCAAAGTTGTTGGAAATTGATGTTGAATTAGGACCAAAATCAATAGATATTTATTATTTGCTCTTTTATTTCTATTTACTGAGTAAGTCATTCCTTTCTCACTATATTTCATATGAGAACCACTTTTGGTCTAAACTCACATTTCGCACAATTTGCCGATAAATCTATATTTTCTAACCAAACATAAAAATATATTTAATATTTTTTGCAGTAAATCTCTTTTTTCATACCTTTGGAAATCACATCCGACGCTATTCTTATAGTATTCATCTTCTATTCAGTGTTAGAATTATTAAAATAAACTAGCATTTAATTGCGAATATAAGTTATCAACTTCATTTTATGTTTTCGTCTTAAAACTAATGGATTTCACTATTTTGTTTGTTGTTTTTATCCAGAAATCAATTAGTAGGAAGTGTTTTGAAGATGTTTTCCTATCCGTATCACTAATGGTTGATATTATTTCAGATAATTTGGTCATTAAGTTAAATAAATTGTGTTTTAATCGCAGGACTATTAAGATATGAAAGAATTAAATTGAATGACCAATAATTGAAAGCAATCAATCATTAGTACGAATATGGAGGGAAAGGGCCGCACATTAATGAATGTATTACTCACGCAATCATTTATTGGCAAATAAACTACAAATAGCGGTAAAGACTAAGAGATTGATTACAAAGTGTTTGCAATCAGTCATCGATTCCTAACACGAAAGGCATCCATTCAATGAACGATACTCTTGGCTGAGGCTCTTCACAAAAGACATTTTAAAAGTAAGTCCACAACGCTTTCAAGAAAGACAAACCTCTTCCTTAACCACAACTCTATTATATCTGTTGTGATATCTGCACTCTTCGGGTGAACGCAAAAATCGATTTCACATCTAAAACATGTGATCAACGAAAATAATCTGCAAATTTACTCAAAGGCCATCAGATTCTTACGATTTGATGGTTAGCTCTCAGAATATTCAGTCAATTATCGAAGAATTAGTTCTATCTTCAGATGTATTTACGATATATGAGTCGAGAAATCATTATCTCAAATATAAGGCTTATGTCTGCAAACGGATTACGATTTTTCACGAATTGTGTCATCTCTTGAGTGAAGAGTTGACAAAAATAGGACCTGTTTTCCAGAAATGCTTTCAGATATTCTCAGAAAAGATATTATCTGTGAAATACAAATATTTAAAAACTCAAATATTATATGATTTTTGAGCTCTCAAAACATTTATGTGTGAGTTTATCAAATATTTTCTTTAGCAATGAAATCATTTCAAATGCTAAGCTCTAAGCTCTTTATAGACGTTATTCTCGGCTAAGTTTTATGTCATTTCCTTTTTGTGAATATCAAACAGAGAAATAAATGTGATATGAGTTCCCATTCAAGGCTGTGCTCCAACTTCTATAGGTTTTTAATTTGTTTGGCGAAGTCTATGAAATGGGAGAAAAATTATTATTTGATTCAAAACCAGTCCATAAAACGCCAGTATTTGTGACGCAAATTCATTTACGAGATATTTCAGCCGCAAAACTAATGATTGGTTTTGCCTAAAAATTCTCAATTAGTTTGAGAGACAAGTTTATGACAGAGTCTGTGAAATGTTGAGTCAATGTCTGAACATTTAAAACTCAATTTTCACTCTCAATGGACTTCATATCAAAGGGGTTTTAAATTCAGATTCTGTGCCAGAATTAGGCGAGAAATCAGTGAATAAATTAGGTTTTGAGTCAATGCTATGTTATTCGACATAATTAGAAATTATGCAAATCTCAAGAATTACTTGACTCGCATTGTATTATACAATTCGACGAACATTTTCTCTTAGGCTTTGTCTCCAACACACTCTTGGCTTCAAATTCAGAGATTTGGAGTATATTATGAAAGCAAAAGTCATCTGAAGCTCACTTTAGAGTTGGAGCGAGACTTGTATTTCGTTTGATAATAGAAAAAGTGTTGCCATTCCTTAATATATTTGTTAACATTTTTTTTTTCGTGAGCTTTGGATCGAATTCCGTACTCTCTGTCTATATATTGAAAGTAAAGAAAAGAAAATTCATTTGAAATTTGCATTCCTTTCGGCGCTTCTTTTCTTAATTCAAAAGCGGAACCATTTGTGTCGATACAGACCTGAGGCATGTTTTTCAACGACGGCTTCAAAATGAAAAGTCTTTTAATCTATTCTCAAAGAGAACATGAAATCTGAGAAAATGCAAAATAGGTCGAACTCACAAAATCATCTTGCATGTATTTTAAGATCAAAATGTCATATCTCAGATCTGTTTAATATTGTGTGTCAAACATATTTTCTTATTGAGTTCAACTTATTTGCTATATTTGACACAATATACAACATAACTGATATATTAACATTTTCAAGCCTTAAGTAATATAGTAGCATGTTGAAATTGGTTCAAATTCTATTGACATTGCACTTTAAACTAAATAAAGTATATTTAAATAATTGAGATAATTTCGAAGTAAATAAAGCTGTCGACAAACTATCCTTCAAATACAAATTATATTGTTTTGATGGACTTTCCCTCTTCAATACATATATATACCTGGTATTTTATTATTATTATGTATTTTGTCAAAATATTATATATTGTGTATATGCAGTGGTATAGCAGTAAAGTCTGCATTTCTTTTGAGTAAAACATTATTCCGTTCCTTGGATTTCAAAAGTGATTCAAAGGCTGTCTTTTATTATATTTCTTATCCGAAATCAGAGAAATTCTTACAAATATTTTGTGCAAATCTTTGACTATTTTTCGCCCAAAACTCAGGAAATGAGACATTTTTAACATTCTCTGCAAAATAATATCTAATATAAAATGTTTAAAAAATGTAAAACTCTTTTCTTATCATTTTATTGTCATGTATTTCATACATAAACATCATTCCTGTGTTATTAATTTGATCCCAAAGTACACAGAGTTTAATATAGAGACAGAATAAACGCACAAAAAGAAACAGTAAATTAAAGGTCGAGATAAGTCTTTTTGGGAAATAAAAAGTTTCTTTTGTGTAGATTTTAGTCTCTTTTAGTCTCTCTTTAGTTCATAAAGAATCACAAAACTGTTCATAATTTAAGTGATGAATGAAAGAAATATAAACTCGTGAATAGATTTAAAATATTTTTGTTGGCCTTCGTTTTTATTAAGAATATTCTGTATAATAAGTAGGAGTGCCTCAGGAATACTCTAATGAAAGCTAAAGTCAAGAATTTCTTGTGTGAAAAGCAGTTATGAATTATAGACTATTATTGGAATTAAATAAAAGCGATTACTTTTTCTGTCGATTTCAACATTTTTCCCATTCTTTCCACAGAATATCCCAACAAATAAGCAGTTTTTCCCATTTTTCCCACCAATTAGTTATTGATTTTAATAGGCTTTCTTATAAAGCTTCTTTTAATTAATTTGATCAGGGTTGGTTACTTTTTATTCAATGGCTTCAAGGTGAATGAAATTATTAGTTTGTTATAGCTTAGTATAACCAGTGATGCCCAGGCTTCTTGACTCATGTGGGTCCAATTTTTCTCCTGAGAGGGAGTAAAATGGCGACAATTTGACAAGAAATGACCACTCTCTCCTAATTTGGCTTAAATATGATTAATTTAGTTTATTCGAAATTATTGAAAATGAGTGGAATGGGGCGATGCAGGGGTTATGTCGAACAAAAAATCCAGAGGGTATTTACCCTATACCCCCTTTTGGCATCACTGATTATAATTGTCAAGCGATCTTGCTCATCATTAACTCAAAAGTGAAAATTATTTGAGCGAAAGTATATTTTTGCTAAGAAATCGATTTCATTGGATTTAATCCGATTTATTCACAAATTAAAAATAAAATCACTCAAAATATGAGAGGATTTATGAAAAATTGAAAGCCAGGTGCAATTATTTCTGAATATCTCACAAAAACTTCATAATAATAATCGAAATCATCAATTGAATCAAATTTGGAAATATGGAGAAAGTATTTGATTAATTGATCTCAATCGAAAAGTTAAGCAGGTTCATTTCAAGTTAATTTATGCTGAATTGAAATTTTAGAAAATATTTGGTCGAATGATTTATTTGATAATTTACTCGATGAAATTTATTTTGGGTTAAGCAATTAGCTAGCACAAATTGCTGACCAAATTATTCAAATTCCAAATGAAGCGCAAAATATAAATGGATTTATATCTGAACTCATTTAATATCTAATTATTTATTCCATATTTTTGATAAAGTATTTAAATATTTCAAAGCCATGACTCAAATTAAGTTAATTGAAAAAGTTTATTACCGGCTATTATTAACAAACTGGTGGAGTAGTTGTGAGCACAGCATAATTTTTCGGTTCATTTAACCGCTGTGTAAGAGCAGAGTTTAGCTCATATTTTAATATCAAGAACATAAATATGGTATTTCAGAGCAGATTATTAGAGATTTTCGATCCATTTATTCTTATTTTAAACTGAGTCTGATTTCACTCAAACGGACTTTTGTTTACTCAACTCTTTTTACTCGATTATCTTCAAATGATGACTACTTTTTAGTGATTTTGAAACAAATTAATAGGAATTTGAAAAAAGTGGATAAGAAATGAGTTAAATCGATATATTCTATAAACTATTAATCTATTCATTTATTCTTTGCTATTAATGCAATACAAATGATCTATAAATAAGTCATAATCCGGTGAATATATTCTTATGATTTGCATTTCGACATTTGATCGGACAGACAATAGCGGTATAACATGAGAATAAGATTTGCATTAATCGATTGGCATTACCTGTGCTCTGGTTATACCATTAAAGCCGTATTAATACATAAATCATCGAATAATATGGACTCTTGTGATGACTTAAACATATAGTATTGTCGACACAACCGATGGTAATAATAATAGATTAATAGTGTCTATGAATGTGATATATGTGCCAAATTGTGCCAACTCTTATTGTAGTCGAGATAAAGGAATTTCAATTACAAATTCTTGACGAGAATCAGTGCATTTCCTCTGATATTGTGTTGATTATGTCTGCGCCTCTCTATTACTTATCTCTAGTGTTGGTCCCTATAATCAGACATCAAATCATATAATTTAATGACACAACTCTTCCACTTATATTATCTTCACTCAGAAGTTAATACCAATTATTCCTTTTCTTCTGTTTAGTGCTCTTCCGACTCTTTGCTGAAAAAAATGACTCCAAAAGAATGACTGGAATTCATATTCACTCGTTTTTTAATTTTGGGGCCGAAATAACCAAATAAAAAGACAAATATTTTCCACACAATTCAAGTGCGATAAGAATTTAGGGTTTATTCAGCATTTCATTCATAAGCTTTTATTTGATGGCTTTTTAATTCACTTCTTTTACCGATGAAAGTTTGAAATATTGTTTTAGGAAAACATTTTTATTATAAAAAATTTATGACGAGTTCTGAAAATTGACTTAATTTCTCATATCATTAGTCGGCGAAGAAGAGTGTCTTCCAAAACAAAAAATATAATAAAATAACAAATTCTGAGAAAATAGATTAAATACTGACTTCTTATCTGCAGAAAAGAATAATAAGGCAAGAAATCCCTTTGTTTTGCGGAATATTTTTGCCGAAAAAATTAGTCATTAAAATAAGAATTTAAGGCTCAGAATATTTATTCTATACATAACTCACATCAGGTCTTATCTATTCTTTCAAATTCGTATTATTTATGCCGCAAAAGAAGTCTTGGATTACTATTCGACTAAAATCTGCATTAATTTAAATTAATCAACAAAATAGACCCAAATATATAACCAATTCCTAAACAGTGCCCAAAATAATTTTGAATGCCAGCAAAGAGAGAGAAGAAATGACTAATATTTTGCCACCAAATAACAAAATGATTTTTCGTTGAGAACATGAGAACATTTCGCATGAAATTTGAGGATTAATAACGAGTTTTTAAAAAAAAATTGTGTAAAGAAAAGAACAAATTTTTTCACTTCACTTATATATTGAACATTATTTTAGACGAATTACTTTTTTAATGAAAGCGAAAGTTTGGTTAAATATTTTCTTACTCTCAGTAATGATAATAAAAGTTTCGCTAATTTAGTGTATCGTCACTTCTTATGTGTTTTTAGACTAATAGACAGAATGAGTTCATTGTAATTATTATTATTATTCTATGGAATTGTGTTTAATATTTAAAAGACAAGGCTCTGATGATTCAGATATGGGAAGGCCTGTGAGAGCGCATAATTGATCGGATTAATTATTTTTAAGTAAAAATGCCTGTAATTGTAATGAAGAGCGACGGAACAGGAGATAAACAGGGATATGAGTAGTACATTGTATCCATTGCCAACCGAACCCACTCTCGATTAGACCCTTTATTCGCATCGCTTTTATTGCGGTCACCACTAAAATGAACGGATGCTCTGTTGTAAGGGCTGAGCTGTGCCTGAGCTGTGCCTGAGCTGAATCAGCTCTAACTATCAGTCCATATGAGTCCATTTGAGGCCATATGACTCGCAATGGACTCAACTGGAAATTAATCACATTTCCGGAGCCATCTTTGGATGCACTCTAAGAGTGTGTTTGGAATGAATTCAGTCATAATTTTTCATCATTTCGTATGATTGTTGGCCTTTCATACCATAGGCTATAACTTAAAGGGTTAGTCACTCTTTTGTTAGTTTAGGCCAAATATATGGCTCTAATGTTTGAACAAAAATGGATATAAACTATAATATAATTAGATAATAATCTTCAATATGTAATCCCTTATTATATTAACTCTCAAAATATGTGGTAATAAAAATTGATTGAATACGAATCTAATTCATCTTCGCTTTTATGGATAAACAGCAAACTTATTATAGATTCAATCAATATTTTCAAAGTAATTATGGAATAAATTGATGAAAATTTTGATTTAATCTGTTATTTAAATGATGTAGTCTAGCAAAAATCAATACTTATGGGCTAAGAGCAGCTTATTTGCAAGAAGGAGATTAATATATACGTTGATAGGATTCTCAATAATCAAATCAAATGGATTTTTCACTTCAATACATTTTTACAGATCAATAGTTTTTATCACAAAAAGTTTTGATTAAAAAATTCAATTCTTTTTCAGTGTATTTCAAGATTTTTTTATTTGACTAAAAAACAGTCGGATTAATAAGTTATTGATTTTCATGAATTGCCGGCAAATATGAAGAGACAAATCATTCGGAGCTTTGGATTTCTTTTTCAATTTTTTTGTTCGCCGAATATAAGGGTCTCTAAAATCTATTGAACGAAAAATAAACAACAAATTGAATCCAAATGTTTTTCAATATATTTTAAATTTCAAATTTATTTTCAATCTTTCATAATAATGGAAAGACATATAAAGCATTTTCTTCGAGAATCAGATTTGGAATTAAATTCTATTTTAGGAAATATTCATTTGCCTCAAGAGTTTTATTTATAAGCGATTGACACAATCTGTTCCTCTTCTTAAAGTTGTCTCAATTGGATTCCAATCACTACTTCTTTCAGAGTTGGGTTCAGTTTAGAAATCACTGAATGTTGGAGTTTGTGCTCAAAAATATTTATTTAATGAAATCTGAGCTCAATTTTCAAACAATAAGATGTAATACAAATATGGAATATATTTTTCAAAGATTGCGCCAACATTTTTGCCAAGAATATTACATTTTTCTCCTTCAATCAATTTCTAAATAAGTATTTTATCGGAACTGGGATTGACTTATAGAGCCGGGAATAGACAAATACATCTATCAATAGAATGCCATAAATGTTGAGCCAATCATAAGTCATAAGTTATTACATAAGTTAACCGAAAAATATTTTCTTTTGCACTGAATTTATGGCATAAATTCAATCAGTGAAGAGAAGAACTAAAATAAAAGCCATTACTCAATACATTTTCACTCATTTCAGTGGAATACTGAAACTTAATTCAAATCACTTCCTATAACGCAATCTATAAAATTATATTCAATTAATTTTTCAAATTATTATTCGAAGAATACATTTATTTTTCATTTTCATTACAAAAGACTTTTAGCTTACAATTCAAGTAATTTAATAACATTTTGTGTGAATTTTAGTTTTCTTTCTGAATAAAACATTTTTCTACAAATTCTTTAAAAGGTTTTTATCTAATATTCATAGGGATGGCCAATAGGGATGATTATGGCATCTCTTGGGAAGTGGGCAGTGGGCCAACTGGAGATACCTGTCCATAATGGCCATTATTAATGGAAGTGTCGATATTTTCAAAATGTGAAACTGAATTAACTTGCCTTGTTTGAAATCTCAAAGGCAATATTTCGGATAAATCCTTCCGCTTCGTCATCCCTGAGTGGAAATGGTGGCAATTCCTAAGCCATTGTTTAACATATGATTGCAATAGAAGTTATTTCACGTGATTTTTAGTTGAATCCTAGCCTTCAATCATTGCGTTTACTTCAGGAATGGGTTTGAAGTTTATCTGAAATAAATTCTGATCGAAGCCATTAATATCTATAAAGCGTTTCATATATAGTCAGCTCAACAAAAGACAAAAAGAATAATAGTTTTGACCCAAAACTTAACACAACAGCGAAAACATGTGCGAAAAGATGGAGCGCTGGCTGTCATGTATTTAATCCAATACTAGTCTTCAGCAAAGAATAAATAATAGCTTCTCAAACATAATAACCGAGTGATGAAATGTAGAGCCAATGTAGAGCCCAAGTCTAGTGTGAGTTAATATGTCCTCAGATTAGGGATTGACTCCTTTGAAAACAAGTTTGATATCAAAGTTACGACAGTAGGCCTTCCTCTCAGTTCTTTGCCAATGTTGGTGTGATTTTGGGTAAACTCAATAACTTATATAAAGACTGATAATTCTGATGAGACATCTTCTCAAAGCCATTGCCAAGAGTTAATTTGTGCACTAAATCTATACATTGAATGACAGAATATTCCTTAATATTAATGAATGGACAGAAACTAATGGCTTATAAATTCTGGTTATATTCAGTTTTATAAGTCATGGGCTCTGAGTTTGAGTCTGTGTTACTCCAATCCATTGGAATTACGTAAGAATTTATCTACATTTGAGTTAATCGTATTTATTAGGATATATTTGAAACTCTGGCTGTCAGTCATTAATATCTCTTCGTCTCAACAATAATAGGCTTTCGACTAATAGACTGTAAGACATATATCACTAAACTTCTTATTTGATGGAAAAGTTTTCTAATAAAATGTTGAGTCCATTGGAAAAGAGTTTGAATTTGGAGTCAAAGAGAATTACAATATTTTAGGTGAGATTTGTGATCGAGTCATACAAATGTCATAAATGTCATCTAATCTGTTGATGTCGTCTTTGATGTTCACCATATTCTGTGTCGGATGCAAAACAAGGCCATAAAATCAGTGATGATATTCATCCGAGTCATAAATTAGTACACAATTCTGGGCAAACCATTGTTTGCATACATAGACTGTGGAACAGTAGATAAGCAAAAGTCAATAAAATAGGTTTGAAATACATATCGTAATATATTTGATATATTCGTATAATATTCTATAAATCTATGCCAGTATCGAATCACATGTTTTTTCGTTTAAATGAGAAATAGGGCCACAAAAAGCTTTGTTTTTCAATAGCTTTTGGCTAATAATATGTAACTTTGACTACAGATACGCAAAAAGTCTTTTAAATAATACTTTTGTATATTTTATGCCATTTATATTATAATTCTCAAAAAGAATACTTTCGTTTCTGTGTATTATATGAAGAAAAATAGAGGGAATATATATTTGTATATATTTATAGAATAATTCAATTTCTATTTGACTTCAAATGAGAAACTTTTCTCACAAAATACACGATATTATTGTTGTTTAGATTTTACACAAAAGAATTGTTGACAATAGATATCCAGCAAAAAGTGTGTCCCTCACAGACATTGATAATAGTTTATTGAATTTATTAACTTTTTTTATGTGAATAACTTTGATATAACCATAAAATATATGATATATTAATCAAATTCAGTTGAATACAGATTCGGGTTTTGACATAAATACTGAAAAATATTGATTGAATTTCAGACACATCCGAAAGAATATCAAAAGTAGTCTAAAATCAGTTATCATTGGTTTGGATCCGAAACTCAACGGCTCTGACACTTATTTTCAACAAAATTCTTATCAGATATTCATTAAAATGATTAAAATCTTCGCCAAAGTAATGATTTCAAAGCTGAATAACAGCACATAATTAGAACTAATTATTCTTAAATTTTTATCTGATATTCACTTCATTAATGTGTTTTCAAACCATAATTAGTGGTATAATTATTTGGCAATATTTTATCTTGTTAATATGGTTCGCATATTTCTGTTTTTGACTAAACAAATTCAATACCTCACAAACATCTGAATTAATTGATTTGCCATCAATTAGCATGTTAATTTAAATGAAAATTTGCGTTCGCTGATTGTCTTGGTCATCAGCAACACATAATTAACAGAGTGTTGTGGTGTTTGTCTTAATTATGATTTGTTTAACCACTGCCTCTAATTGGACTTAAATTAAAAGCTAACCCAAAAGCATATAATCTGACAAAATATTAGAATAAATGAATGAATTCGTGCGAAACAGTTATCATAATTTCAAATCAGATTCTAATATATATTTTAATCAAACAAAATCTGATTTGCATTTTCATTAAGAGATATCTGTTTTATTAAACTTTTATGCATTCGATGAGGAACTCCATAACTCAGACGAGAGTGAGAGTGAGTGCAACTGACTTTAATGGCTATCCCTCTCATAACCATAGAGTTTACTCTTTTCTTCCCATTTTAGCTCTATATTGAAATAAGAAAAATGAAATCTGAATAAATGAGATTAATTTCTCTTGGTCACATATATTCAGATTGATCTGAGCTAGATTTTAATCAGGGTAAAACAAAACCTCCATCAGAAGATACAATTTTTAATATTTGCCGAATAAACCAATGGTTTGATGCGATTCTGTGCTCAAAACCAATGGGTTATAAATATTTGTTATCATTATTTGATGTTCAGTCAAAGCAATACAAAAAGTTATTTTTCACCAATGGTTTCGATTTCTGTACTTATTTTCAAAATTGAATCCAAACTTTTATTTCAAAATATATAATAAATTCAATGAATATTTTTGTTCAATTGAGTCAACAAAATAAGTACAGAAAATATTCAATGTTTTTAAATTCAAATGAATTTTCAAACAAAACTTCAAATGATTCGAAAAAACGCTTTTCATTCACAGAAACCAAAAATGTTTTATTATTTTTGCGTTCATTTAGGAAACCGTAAAAACATTTGAGTCGTAGTAAAAATATTTGCAATTTTATACCAAAACTGAAAAGACTTTATTTTGGGTAAGAATTCAATTTCATGCAAAATAGACTATAAATAAAACAAACATATATTTAAATAGCTATTGATCTGAAATCCCGTAAGAATTGAATTTTTTGCTTCTCCTCGTTGTATATGACTTGAATTTAATCAAAGTAAACATCAAAATATTGAATTTATAAACGAAATACGTGACAAATGCGATATTTTTGGCAAACATTTATTCATATATCGAAAGAATGGATAATTCATTCCCTAATATGTTGTTTGAAAATATATATTCATTTTTCACTCAATCGTGAAACTGATTGAAGGCCTAAGAGTTGAAAATCAGAATTCAGAGCAGAAAAAGATCTGAAAATGAAATAATATTTTTTCATAACTTTCTGTGAATTTACAGAATATATCAATCTTTTGATTATTATTTCGTTATTTTGTTCAAAATATTTCTTTTCTTTGTTGTTCACAACCGAGAAAATAAAGATTTAAAGTGAAATAGAGTACTATAGTTGGCTTTTGTCGCCTAGATACAATATCAAAATTCCACTCTTCTTTTACATTTTTCTGTTGTTCTCAAAAACAAAATGAATAACAAAATACAATATTTCATTACTTAGTTTTGTTGGGTTTCTGACTTACTTTTAAGGAGAAGTCCATTGGAGGAGACCCTCGCAAGCCACAAGGGGCTACATTCTCTAGGGTTGTCCGAATCCCCTTTGCCGCTAATTAGAATTATGATCCTAGATAGAGTGGGCAAAACTTGGACCGTAGGGGCCCAAAAAGCCATGCACCTTGCACATGCCTGCTTTTTAGCAATATATCAAAAGTATACTAATCTTCAGAAAAGGATTTACTCTCAAATTTATTGAAGGTTTTAAGCACTTTTCCTAGTACATATTTTCTGAGATCTATCAAACAAGCGAGAGAGCGAGAGCGAGAGAGAGAGAGAGAGAGAGAGAGTGAGAGAAAGAGAGAGAGAGAGAGAGAGAGAGAGAGAGAGAGAGAGAGAGAGAGAGAGAGAACTTATTAGAGAGTACTTAACCTCATTATAAAAGTATTATTTGGATCCGAAAATTTTCTTTTCGGAGTGAAATTACAAGTATTGGAAGATTATTACATCAATACTGATATGAAAGCCGATGAGAATCAGAGATGATATGATTGTTCAAAGAAGCGGATGGAGTGACACAAGAAAAGAAGAGCTCTTTCCTCATCAGTAATAGTTGTGTTGAGCCGAGAGTTTCGGTGTATATCAAAGTTTAATGTATTATAAATCAGGCGAAAAGATTTGTTTCCACTTTAAGATCAAAGAATATATGCATTTGTTGTGCAAATAATTTTGAAAACTCTATGGATTTGTTTCTTTTGCTCAAAAACTAGAGATTTGTTGAGTCGTTTGAATGAAAACGACTGCAAATACCAATAGTTTTACTGCGAATGAATATAAAACACACTTTGAATGACATCTACGCTCTGATGAATTTATTTAATACCAGTTTTTGTCTTCAGTTTGTATTTCTTATTAAAACATTTCTAATATTTGTTTATAAGTCTAACAGTTTGGGGATAAATAGCATAAATGGTGAATAAATTATGCTTTGATTTGATGCAAAGTCGATGAATGTGTTGACTGTTGGCTAATATAATAGAGACTAAGCTTTCAATAATAATTTGTTGCCATCATAGCCGAGGTTCGCCTTTGAGGGCACACAACATATGATTGATTGAGATTTTCTCCGACGATAACTATTATTAATAGAGTTTTGCGGATACGGTCTTTGGATTCATTCTTTGGTCACTCAATGAAAAGATAAAGAATTCCAGAAATTTTAGCCAACTTTACGACAAAGCATTCATTCTCTCCATTCTATCGGACTTTCAGACAAACAATTAATAAAAACGGTCTTCACTTCAGTCTTCAATCATTTTTTGGTTCATTTCCTTTCTCTCAACTTTAAAGTAACGAATCTAAACATTTATTCGACTCAAGTTATCCTCAAAATTGATTGCTTTTCAAATTATTTTTACTCATTTTCGGTCCATTAAAAGGCAAAAAGTTATTTGAATTTTGGTTGACTCGGAATCTATTTCTGCGGAACATTAATTGGATTCCTAATAATAATTGCAATGTTTTTAAAAAGAAATGATAGGAATTTGTGAGCTATGGCTTAGGTTTTAATTAAAGTCAGAGTCTTGGAGAGGACTAACGCTTCCAGTAGTAGTCTTTCCGAAAGTCAGCGAACATCCAATTTATTGTTAGTTCGAGTTTTGGTTCACTTCCGACACTATTCCCCATAAATTCAATTTTGGAGACTTTCCTCTGAATCTGTTGGCGAAGGAAAACATTAATAAAAGCAATGATAAGATGACTGCAAACACTTCCAAATGATGTCACGAATTATCAAACGATAAGAATCTATAGATTCAGACTTAACACAAAAATGTGTGTTTCGTTGGGAAACATAAGAGGAGCTGATCGGGGAATAAATTACTCGAAAATCTCCTCTAATATGCTCTGATTCTCAATCTTTGAATCAAAAATGTTTGCGAAATATAGACTGAAATCAAAATTTTAAATATTTAAATGTTTTACTCAAATATTTTTCGGTATTTAACTGAATTCATCAATAATTTAAATTTGTATAAATTTGTTTTAAAATGTTTCGGATTATATGATATACTGATATTTGATTCCTGACTCCACTCGTCTTCTCTCCAAACAGAATATTCTTTAACTAAAACGTGTTTTTGATTCCATCTGTGAGTCGATAAATGAATTGAATGAAAAATTTCACTAAATTTCTATTTATTTGATTCAATCATTTTATTGATATATAAATCTATTTAAACAACAAATCGATATTATAGATAATTATCCCCAAAATGAGTGAAAAGATTGTAAAAGTGGTCTAATTGTAGGGTTGAATGACATATATCTCTGGTTTTAGTTTTTCCGCGACGGGAATCGACTTCATATAGTCTACTAATGGTTTTGGGGGTCTATTCTTTCGGCCACAATACCCATCTTTGCGATGCCAGGCGCCAGAGCGCGGTCTTCGGCCCAACCACCGACTCTTTTGAGGACACATTCTATTGATGAGATGGTGGTATGGATTGGAGACCCGGCCGACAGTGACCTGACATCTCTGGTCAATACAAATGTCTTTTTTCATTCGATTCAAATGCAAAAAATTCCTTTTGCCGACTCTTCGGGTTATTTCGGCGAAATCTCCGGCATATCTGACTAAACTTCCGCCCTCTCCGGGCATTACCTCAACGTTATGTACTTTAGTGCCAATAGGAAGGGCTCCCACAGGATGAGAGTCACCCTCTTTGGGTCGGATAGGATTTCGGGGTATTTCTGAATATGTGGTAATGATATCTCCGCTTTCCATCGTCTCCGAGGCTATAATCCATCGAACTTTATCTCCTTTGAATTCAAAGACACAATTAATTAGATTTATGGACACAAAGACAAAGAATGCAGACCTCCGGCCACGAGCGCCAACTTTGAAGTCCTCAACGGATCGTATCTAACTTTGAACACCTTTTCTTGAAATGGTGTCCCGTCTTCTTTGGGGGCCCTCTTGTAGTCAATCCAACGAAAGTATTTCTTAAGTCCGCCGCCAATCGTCTTAACGATCACTTTACCGGTTTCGGGATCCCTTCCGCCCAACTTCTGAATCCTGAGCGGCATAATCGTGTATTTGCCGTCCGGCGGATAAATTGGACGCCAATTATATTTGTGTGGTTCGGGCGGTGCTCTGCCTGGAAGTGGTTGTCGGGGAAATCCTCTGATCCGCGGATAAACTCTTTTAAAGCGAACGCTTATTATTTGGTTTATGCAAATGAATGGCCGCAAAGTCTGACACATCTCTTGCGCGCCATTTAAAGACATCGACAGCAATGGCTTTAATGATTGCATCGCTGAAGAAGTCAATAGTCTTCGACTCAAAGAGGAATCAAAATTTGATAATCAAATGCTTTAAAGTTATGAAATGTAAATAAAAACCAATTTTGAGGACAACTTTATTTAGTTTTTAAACCTTTTTTATAGACAATCAAATGGTTTTAACGCATTAAACCTTATCTAAAGGGTCTAAATGTTTGGATAAATGTTGTTGTTTGAGTACAATATGCCATCTTTTGACTCAATTCTGAGTTATTTAAAAACTTTTTATTTGAAAAACTTTTGGATTAATTACTAAATTAAATCTAAATAAAAATTAGTTAAAAATAATTGACTTTTCTTTATATATCATATTAATTGAAACCCAAAACATGATTACATCACTTATAGATGTTTAAGAAAAGGTTAGATATAATTAAAATAATTTCCTGATTGTTCTCTGTCTAGCACTCGGTTTATTCGCAGCCTTTCCTATTTTTTCCTCTTTTTGGTCGTCTTCATCATTGTCTTCGTCTTCACTTTCTTCATCGCTGTCTTCATCTGCGTCTCCATCATCGGTGACCTCTTCATCAGAATCCTCTTCGTCGCCGTCCGACTGATCAGAACCTTCTTCATCGCTATTTTCTTCTTCACTTTTCTCTTCGCCAACGAGTTCTTGAGTGGTGTCTTCATTTGAGTCCTCATTTGAATCTTCATTCTCCTCCTCTTCTTCTTCTTCTTGAGAAGCTAGCTCATCTTCTGCTTCTTCATGGTCTGACTCGGGAGGCATTACTTTTTTGGCGATTTTATTGTTTTTCTTTTTAGGTATGAGTTCTTCGATCGTATTATTTTGAGAGTCGTTATCGGTGTCACTCTCGTCGTCATCGATGTTGTTGTTGTTGTTCCCGAATACCTAATAAAAGTACAAATTTGATCAAATAATCGTCAAATTATTTAATTACCGGTTTTGCTGAAGAGGAAGTGCTGACAAGAGTGGCATCCAAGATGTGGCGGTTGTCTTCCAAAGAGGTGAGATATCCCTTGTCGTGAAGTGAATCCACGTATTTATCGAAACCCACTTTTGTCTTCTCATATGATTCCATTTCTTTTTCATACCGATTGGTGTCTTCTTTTGACATCTTATGGAAGACTTGTTTTTCTTTATCCGAGAGTTCCTATAAGTGAGACAACAATTAAGACTTTAATAAATTAAAACAATGGAAACCTTCCACTTCTGAGAGCACATTCTCGCGAAGTTTCCGATCCCTTCAAACGGTTGTCCTTTCTTTTTCATATCTGCGGAGATGTGTTTCATAAAGTAGGAGTAGGCTGTGCGCCGACCTTTTGGCGATTTTGGCTTTTCGGTGACACTCAGATCCCCGAACTTTTCGATGATGGCATCCATTAATACAATTAATTCAAATTTATTTTAATTGATTTGTAAAATAATTCAATTTTTGAGTCAATAATTTAAACCAATGCTATAGAAAATCATAGCCAAAGCCAAAGATTTAACCAAAGATTACATTAAGAGCAGAACAGGAGTCACACCACAAACTTTCAAAGAGTTTGACCTCAACTCAATTCATTTTAAAGGTTTAATATCAAAGTAATAATTAATATTTATGAACAAAAACTGAGTAAATGTTCAAAACTTTTGACATAACATTAATAGTAATCAAATGATTTGACTATTAATTGATAAAAATTCAGTTAATTATCGGATGTATGACCGGATGGATGTCCACACATTCACGCTATCAAATCGTAAGAGCAGTCCTATTCATGGATAATAATAGCTCGATGATTCACTCATACCATATCTATCTAGCTGGACCTTTCACATAAATTGCCTTGATCTCTGTGCAAGAGTTTAAGCTAATTGATTAAAGTTTTCCTTAAGCTTTAACTTTAAGGCCCTTAAATACTTGACACTCTTTTGGGCAAGTTCATTTGAAAATTAACTTTTTGAAATATTTGAATACTTCAACGCTTAATAAAAGTCCAATTTAATCAAGTTTGATCAAGGTTAGTCAGAATTAAGAATTAAGTGTAGTATCACTCCATTAGGTGGAGACTTCATATCTGTGAATAATCTCAAAGAATATTGCGTTTTGGCAGATATGGTAAATTAGATATTAGCATGCAACTTTCCTAAATAAGAACTATAATTGATGGGAGTTTACAACCAAAACAAATTAATTAGAAGTTTACCAAAAGAAAGGGTCTGTAAAGTCGATTAAGAACGGGCAAGGTAAATTCTGAAAAACATAAGTGGATGACAACTAAACAAATGGTGAAAATAATAGTGGACTCAAATTTTTATAAAGAAAACGTATTATAATTAAAAGTAATTAAAATTTTATTTAAAAAGTCGTGACTTTTAAAGTAATTGAGTGAAAGTGTTGGCAATTATTATAAACTTTTGGTATTTCACTCATTCAGAAGTAATGATAAGAATCCGAATTATTTCCTAAGACTTGACATTAGATTGTGATATAAGTCCGACATTTGTCAGCAAAAGAGTGCCTCAAAAGCCGATTGTCGGCAAAATATAATGAAAATTGAGTTCACTCTAAAAGACTATAGATTTCAGAATCTAATAAGTTGTGTCAATACATACCTGGATATGAAGAAAGAGAAGAGATTCCAATAAATGAAATTCTTTCACAAATTCCCGTCAGTGAAGTCATCTGTTCGGGACTCAGGACTCAGTCCTCTTTTAATGATTAAATCCCTTTTCAATACGTCCTGAGATTTATTTGATAAACAAGTGATTTATTGATCGGTTTGGTTGGTCTTATGTCGTGCCTTATTGGGTATACCTCTTATTTCGTGCCATATCTTTAGACCAGAGTTAATACTCTGGGATTTAATTGACTTTCCATTCAATACAAAACAAATTAACAGCTTTTCTGCTATTTTCTGCCAAACTGAGCACAGAATCAATTGAAAAGTATATTAATTATTTTTATTATTATATTTGGAAAAACAATTCTCATAATTAAATCGATAAAAATCTGATAATGAAATGCATTAAATAAATAGCTATTATATTCTGGATCCTTCTGTCAAAACTAACACAGTATATAATTCCTCTATATTTATGGCATAAATTCTAAATGAAATGGAATAAAGCGTTAGCGCCTAACCTACCAGTGCTCCCAATATGTGAATCTATTGCACGAACCTCTGACTGGGATTCCCATTGAAGTTCACTCATATAACAAATCTCTTTAATTGCATAAATTTATTTATTAGACTCGAGTGAAGTAATACAATGATTGAAATATTTTCTGATGTTTTGTCGGCTTTTGTTGGACACAAAACTCTATTTCATTACAAATGTTTCGCTTATTTCTACTCTATTTTCAATTTAGAGTCGAATAAACTTCAGTTAATTTATTAGAAAATTCCGAATTAACCCAATCTTATCAGGAATTTGAGCTGAAATTTATTTTGTTGGTATTTCTTGGCAATGACTCTGTCGTTACCCTTCAACTCTTTCAAAGGTTTTGATTGTGATCGATCAGACGTCTCGGGTGAGACAAACTTCCAAAAGCCAAATACAACTTTCGTTTTATTCATGGATCAAATTTCATAAGATTTTCAAATATTAAGAAATCAATTGTAAGATAAGTTTTTTTTTTTGAATGTTTGGCCAATAATTTGAAAATTCAAAGGAAAGTGTTTTGTGTTATTTGGAAAAATGTATTGAATGTCCGGGAATTGCATTAAAAATGTCGTCGAAAACTTTGTAGCCATGGCTCGGATTTTTCCAAAATACTGGTCTTAAAAAAGTGAATCAATTTTTGTCTGTGCGAAGAGTCGACCGTATATTCTGTTTGCTTACTTGACTCGGCTTTCAATTTGTTTGACGACGAGTCAGTTTCCTCTTTCTCTCCGTCCTATTCTTCTCTCTGTGCAACTGAGTCGAGCCCTCAGGATATAAGATAACAAAGTTGTGTCGACTTAACACTATGTCTATTAGTGGTTACGTTTTGCTAACATTTCACAGATAGTCAAACATAAGCCGTCAGATGATTGTTATATAACATTGAATACATTTTAATGTAATTTCAGTAATAATTAATTCAAAAACTGCTTTTCGCGAACAAAACATTTGAAAACAACAAAATTTGGCCACTTTTTGGGAAATGCTATTTGTATAGACCCTTCAACTTTTAGGTCAAAAAATTCATTTCACTAAAAGAAAGTTTTTATGTTTTCTAATATAACTGAAAGTTTATTCTGTCGTTTATTCCGTAATTTCGTCGAAAAAAATATTTTGATTGAATGACAAAAACATAAATAAGTATTCATTTGTATGAATGACTATAGTCTTCGGCAGTGGTTTCAATGGTTATCCATTTGAAGTGAATACCAGTTATGAGACAAGCCTTTTGTGTTGTGTTTAGTAATCGACAAAACCTAATGTTGTATTGCATTCAGAATCGATTTCCACTGATTTTGTTGTTATCGTTCAACAAATTCTGATTTATTCTCTAATATATTCCAAGAGTTTATTTTGTTCGTTTTGCCCCCAGTTATTTCATCAACTCTTCAAAAAAAAAGGTCTAATATTTTTACCAGCACTGGCCGACAGTGATAAATGGGCATGCTAAAACTATTTTGAGCCTAAGTTAAATCCATTTTGATTTGTTGTATGCGTTGTTGAAAAATGTTTTGGAAAGTAGTAATAATAGTGTAGACAACAGTGATATTGATATTAAAATTCCTGAGCAATGTTTTTGTGGACGAGTAGGCAAATGACCAGAATCTCAATGGCTTTCAGTTAAATGGCTTTGAAAATGAAAACTGTTTTTTGTGCGACATTTGCGATGAGTTTGAAAATGAGAGCAAAGAATGCAATGAATGCAATATTTATTTGTCGTTCGCTTCAATGGGTTTGGGCTCTGATTTATTTCAATGATTATTTTCATCGTAAATGTTTTTCACTCAAATCGGTGTCAAATTTGTTTTCATTAGATCCAGGGTTTTATTCTCAGGTAATATCAAACTTTTGCCCGAATTGTGAGCCAAATAATGACAACTTAGTGGCCGACAAATGCATTCCTTTGCCTTTCAGATAAAAACACTGCGAAGTGTCGACACTAATGGGCCGAAGAGTAACTTATTATTGTCTTTGTCTATAATAATCATTATTGTTAGCCCGGAATGCCTTTCCACACAACACACAAATGATAGGAACCGATAGGTTGTGCCGCCAATCAAAACAATTCTCAATTCTCAGGCGAGATATTGTTAGCACAAGAAGTTTGCATTAATATAAATCACATCCAAATGTGTCAATAAATTATCATAAATTCAGTACAAAAAATAAAATAAACGAGAAAAACAGTTTTGGGATCCAATTGGAAATTGCAGGAGTAGTTTATCCAAAAATAAAATCCATAAATTCTTTAAACTCATCCATTTATTCGTCAGTCACTCTATATTCGGCAAATTGTCTGTTGAAGAGAAGGCCATAAAAATAATTCTGAATAAATGGTTTGATTCTGACTATAATTTAATCGTAATTTAGTCTATCATTGACTGCTATCTATCAAAATGAGTCCCAGAATGGCATTAATCCAACACTCATTATGGGAACAAATATTGTTTTGAACAGCGGAGGAACAGTAGCACAGGAACAGCATAGGAACAGCTGCACAATATTGGACCCGACATCTAAAGACAATCAAAAATAAATTTCCCAAAAAACTAATGGGTTTTTGACGCCCTCTTCTGAACTGAAACGGCTTTTTTCTCGAGGCATATATTTCTCCTCCGATGGTCTAAAACTAAATCATGTAATTCCGGTGTAGTTCTTAACAGACATTAAGACTTTTAGTGTCTTAAATGCCATTAAAAAAACAAAAACTAACTCTTTTCGCGTTTCATTGAATCTCTTCGGAAGAGAAAACTTCTTCTTAAATGTTATCCCAATTTCTCTCTCGAAATGGTATACAATTCGACATTAGTTTTACTTTCGATGTATTACTACTCGAACTGAAATTTTTATTTTGTTTCTTACTCTCTGTTTAGATATTAAAGTAATGAATGAGCGCTCAGTTTATTGAGATAAACAGTTTCGTACTTTACTATAATATACTGGAAATCATACTTTAAATCATTGATTCGCAAACGACTTTACATTTCGCGACTTTTTGTCCGCTCTTTTATTTTATCCTATTTTCCGATCATATCATATATATTAAGAGATAATTCGTTTAATTTTAAGCCATAATTATCTGAATATTTCCTAAAATTAGATCAAATTATTTGCAATAAATTCTCAAATCCATAGAGTTTTACGAATTGAGGTTCACTTTTATCTCCGTTTTCAATGAATATATTTACGAATCTTTAAATTATTGGGAAAAAAAAACTTTGGAATTAAATTGGATTTCAAATGAAATATTACTCTAAATAGAGATCATTGGACTCCAACTCAAATATTAGTGCAATTTTCGCTCCAATTTATTCTGTGCCTCGAATTAAGTTAAATAATAAATTTTATTAGACTTTTATTGAGTAAAAATTATTTGAAAAAATCGGCTTAAATTCAAATTAATTTTCTTACGTCTCCGCAAAACATTCATTAAATGCTTTTTTTGTCATCAAATATAACCAGGTTATATTCAAAACGTTTATCTAATCAAGTTAAGTGTCTGATCTAAAAATAAATCATCCAAAATGTTTGGCCATTAAGTGAACAGAAATTGAATGAACTCATCTAATCCTGCTTGATTAAATAAGATATAATAAAATAAGATAGGTGAAATGAGTTAAAACCTTTGTAATTGAGTTAAATTCCAGTTTAATGGATATATTTGACATTTATTTCGAGAAATGTTAGGAATTACTGAAACTTTTCAAATGAAATGCAAATTGGATTTTATAAAAATTCCAAAATATTCTGAAAATTTGTTTAAATGAATTGAATGGTGAAAATTGATTGAATTAATTGAATTAATTTCCTAATTAAATGAAAAATAAAATAAAACAGAATTTAATCAAAGTTTTAGTTGAGAAGAGCAGTGGTTTAGCGATCGCTTGATTTAGAGTCAAATCAAAGAGAAATGTATTCAACAGAACAACGGATTCAATGCATTAGTAGTGAAATGCCATCAGAACAGTGGTGGAGCCCAAGTGTCAGCGCCAGTGCCGAGCAACCACTCATGTCATTCAGGTCCAGATATACTAATGCACCCGAAAAGCTCTGATGCATAAACATTTGTAATGTTCCCAATAAAACATATTTTATGTGCAAAAATGCAACTCTGGGCCAATATTCTGAGCCTTTTGTTATATACTGTGACTCTCTGTCAGTGCTTTACTTTTATTTTCTGGTTTCTCGACGGAAATATCCGATTAGAAGCAGTAAAGCTATTTAATCGTACGACTAATTCAGTGTATATTTGCTTCAATCAAACTTATTATTACATTAATTCAATGTATGGCAGTGTATGGCATACCCATAGAAATGAGACGCTTCTGCAATGCAGTGATACTACTTATTCTGTCCCTCGAAATGACACTTTCCAGCACTAATGCCTCGATTGGCATACAATTCAGTCATAAACAGGGCTTAGGATCGACAGGAATTAGACAAACAGTCATTGAATGCAATGCGAGGAACAGACAGATAACTAAAGTCTGTAAAACAAGAATATAAGTAATTATTGTCTTTAATCTCACTAATGGTTTGAATGCAATTCAAAACATTATTTATTAAAATGATTTTTTCTTTTCAATTCATTAAATTCAAATAGCAGTGGATATAAACGAAATCCAATAATTCTGTTCCAAAATAATGTTATTTCAGTGGAAATAATGACTCAAATGTTTCGTCTTATCTCTGAATTAAAGTTTGTCTCTGTTTGGAATCAGCTTTCAAGCAAATGGTCGCTGATTTGCACTCAAATTATTGTCAATGAAAATACATGTTTCAGATTATTATCACTGAAGTGAATGTTTGGCTCAGTTTTATGTCCCAAACATTCAATTTGATGAACAGAATGGCATCAGTTATCATAGTTTTGATCGTTTGCTTTCGATTTTTACAACATTTTTATACGAGTGTCGAACTCTATTATATGTCTGTCCCTAACATTATATTAGAGGTAAAACACAATCAATTTCAGTTACTTTATTACTCCTGCAAAAACAAAAATGAAATTTTGATAATAGTTTTTTGTTTTGTTTGTTCAGTGCTTTCATTTTCAAGTATATCGTTATGACTTTTATTCTGTAAACGAAACACTAAATATCTTGAAATGATCAAGGTCTACTTAAATATGCAAAAGAACATTGGAATCAATGTTCTAGGAGGGAATTAAGCTATTTTCATTACAGCAAGGTATATTAACAATTATTACATATTTTCTATTAAAATGGAAACTTGAATCTTTTACATCTTGATAGTTTGACATGAAATTTTTAATTTACTTTTCGGAAAGAGCCGTAAAATTGGGCGTCAGATGAACTAAACAAGCAAAAACAAAAGTTAATGGTTGCTATTTTGAATGTCCTTTTTCTGTGGCAGAGTTTGATCTAAAAAAGTATTCACTCTTTTGTTGGATTTATTTTGCATTCAAAAGCTTTGTCTGATATTCGATTTCAATTTACTGAAAGCCCACTAATATACCGGTGCTCTCGAGTGGATCCAAACTCCCAAGAATTGGAAGAATGAAATCATTTCTTTGATTTATTTTCTCACATCTCCAGTAAAAGGAGAGGTTTTTTCGCTCAGACGAAGGGAAACTTGTTTTTGAGCTGAAAAACAGTGTTATGTGAGAGTAATGATCCAAAAAGAATTAAGTTATGCAAAGCTATGCCTCTATTATATGTGAGGGAAGGTTAACAAAGACTAAAACTGAGAGAAAACTTAAGTAATGTTAAAGCATAGGGTTTGTTGACTACATTTATTTTAAATTTCAGTAAACTATAGATCGGTTTTTATAATTAAAGTAACGTATAATTAGCCGACGGCTCGTCTCGTCCTCCGAAGCATTAAAATTATTGAATATTTTGTTTTAAAAGTATAGCCAAACGGAGCGCACAAATGAACTCATATTGATTTGATCTTCGCTCGGATGATCACCAGAGGAGTCTCACTCTTTTGGTTATGTGCTGTGCAATACTTTCCCCACGGGTTGAATTACAAGAAGATCTGCACCGAAACACAACATAACCGAAAAACACACAAAAATAAAACCCAAAAGCGATGGAAAAAAGCGATTCGGAGTCTAATAGACTGCTCTCTTGTTTTCATTTATGATCACTGGATCTGATGCTCTCCTCAGCGATAGTCAAAAGTCGAGGATAAAGAGTGAGAGAAGAGGGCAGACGAGAGTGAGTGCCAAACAGAATGTATTTCATGACTGCCAGTAATGGCATTGATATAAATCAATTGATTCTCTTTTAGAACATTTCGGATGAATTTTAGTACAGTTTTGTTGGCATCCAATGCTCTCCAGAAGTGGTTTCTCTTGTAATAGAAGAGGTTATGTTTTAAACAAATTTTACTCCTCTTCTGGAGCCTCTCAAGAACTCTAATCTTCAAATGTGATACCAATGACTGCTTTTACTTCAAAAGAAGTTACGATATATCTGTTGACAGAAGCGTTCATTTGTTTGATATGAGTCTTACGATAAATATTTTCTCCGAAAAAAAACTCAATAAACTTAATTATATTATATGAAAGGCTTCATATTTAGTGAGTTTCCAAACGATCTAAATCTAAAGTCAATTCATTTTTATTTACCCTTTTATTTAGCATTTGTTGGGTTTATTGATATCTGAATTGAAAGGAAGGGCTACTTTGGAGTCAACACAACCATAAAGCTATGTTTTCTTTCTGTTGAGATTGAATTGTCTTTTGTTAAGTCAATTGTGAATTATCCTTCAAGTTTTAGCATTCAAAACAACTTGTTAAAGCAATTAAAATCTGTGCATGTTCAATTACTAAAATTACAAATTTGATTATAATTGTCTTTTGAGACAATCTGATCGGCTTTTATTCAAGGTTTGAATGGAGGAAATACCCAATAAAATATTGTGTCCGTTACTGGAATAGAGTTCTATACAAATTCATTGCTGGATGTGATCTGATATGCTTTGGGGCACAAAAGGCATAATGTTTTAGGAGTCGGAGAATGAAATGCGTTATTAAAATAGTGTTTGCATTTTGATCGTTATTATAGAGCATTAATATTATTGCTTTTATATTCGAGGCTAAAAGTTGGCATATTTAATGATATACTCGTTTTTATTGTCCCGTTGGGGGCAAAACACTGCACTGTTTGTCAAATATTGTATTCTATGAAAAATATCTTTTCTATGGATAAGTTGTTGTTTGAGGCAATGATTAGACCTGAAGAGGCATTTCTCGCTTCGTCTCATTTAAGTCATTGTATGCCTGCATTGCATATACGCTAAGAAAGGCATTACGTGAGTAGACATCTCTCGAGGGGACAATTAAAGGTAAAAATTTTGGTCTGAGAGTCGACCGACGCTCCAAATCTATTTCACATCAGATACTATACCATAAAATACACGAAGAACTGAATGGCATTCCCTTTCAGAACCGATACAATCGATATGAAAAGCAAGTGAAGCAATCAATGGTTATGTGATAGCGATGGCGATACTGTTTTTTCTAGTGATTGTGATACCCTTCCAAAGATGAAAACGATGGGCGAAGTTTACGGTTGGATCAACACTCCTATCATTGCATATGAATTATGCACAACGCGTGCCACTAATGCCTCACTTTTTCTCTATCATATCCAACATATGATTCACTGCTTTTGACACCATCTGAAACTTGCTTCAGAATGTCGAGAGAGAGAGAGAGGGAGAGAGAGAGAGAGAGAGAGAGAGAGAGAGATTTTATCAAAAATTTAAACTTTATTTCTCTTTGAAATGAAATTTTTCCCTAAGCTTTATATTGAAAATGGAGGGAATGATAAGTGAGGGACAAAATCGTTGAACATTTTTGAGTTGTTTCTGATGTCAGATCATTAGTTCGTTGTTTTACATTAAAATCATATAATATTTTTGCTAAAGAAGTGACTAAAAGAGCGTTAAGTTGTTATTAAATTATAGATAATATTCCGAAAACGAAAAATCATCGAAACCTCTTTTGAATACATTTTCCCATTTAATGAAGAGTTGTCTGAATTTATTGAGTAATAGTCAGTGGAAATGTACTTCACTCAGAATATATTACATTAGGAAACATGATTTGCAAATTTAGTTCGCTTTTTGTGTTAATCAACGTTTATTTTCAAAAAGTTTTTGAGAGAATTATTACTAAATTTGAGTCAATATTTCAGCGCAAGAATTCTCGACAACAAAAATGGATAACATTTTTCCATTCAATTTAATGGACTATTTTTGAATGCATTGCTATTTTGCTCAGTATTTCACTCGCGAGGGCTTACGTTAAATAACAATTTATTTTTCAACCTCACACTCACTGTTGGAGGGCCTCCAGTTTTGCACAGAATTATCATTTTGTTTAATAGACTATTGAGTCCTATGTCAATGTAGTTATGGTAATAATGCATTCAATTTTGGCCAACAAAATAACTCTGGTATTAAATATTAATAATGAGTTCTAATCTCATAAATTCCAAAAAGTATTTTTTCGGTGGATATGGTATACAACCAGAGATATGAAAATGTATGGCAAACATATCTGAAGGAATGTCTGTCCAAAAATGTGTGGTATTCACGACATAACAAACCAAAAGCTCTGCTTTCGATCTCCGGATTACTATTTGAATGACAAAAGAATTTTATTTATTTTTCATTAAATCTTTTTTAAAAAGAAATAAATTTTTGTGTTTATTGTCATTCAAATTAAAGCAATTAATAAATTAATAAATTAATTAATTTTAAAATGGCGTTCAATTCATGATAAAAATACTCTCAGAATGAGATTATTCTGTTCTCAATCGATAAGTATTTAAATTCAACAGTTTTTCGATGAAAAGAGTTTTCAGTTTCAATGGTTTATCGATTGGGAAAGTTATGAATGCAGTTGCAGGTTAATTTTTCATGCAATCTTAGGATATAGTGAGATATCGGTTTATTTCCAGGGAAACTTGTCCTGGGAATAGAATCTTATCATATATTTCAACCAAAATAACGATGGTGAATAAAATTTGCTGAAACTTTTCCATTAGGGCTCCAATGGCTTCGCATTTATTTTTAAATCGATTCAATTTTTTTTCGGTAAAACTCAATATTTTAAACTCAATTCCTTTTGGTATTGAATTTTTGAGTTCAAGTGTAGGCTATTTATTGAACATTCATTTCAAATACTTTTCTGTAATTTAATATTTTTTACTTTAATTTTATTTTGAATTCTGAAGAAACCGTTCGGAATGATAAGCAACGTATTTAGTCTATATTTTCTATGTTGCCTTGCTCAACTTTGAACCCAACTTTTATAGAGTAAATAGTAGAGATCAAGAGAGCAACTATCTAAATTTTAGATTGTAAAATGTTTGAAATACCATGATACCATATTATTCACATCAATTTAATTTCAAAACTTCTTAAAATTTTAAATTTTCATCAGAAAAGCCCGAATGGAATTGAAAAACAAACTGATCCCAAGTCAAATTGAACATGGGTATACCACAATACAAGCAGATGTTGTGTTATTTACTTTAATTCAATCGCTTGATTACTGTTAACAAAATTCAATTATTCAAATTTGAAACATTGTATTGAATATTTGAAAAATAGCAAGCTATTATAGCTATAAATATAGTCGGAGTCAATTTATTTGGGCAACAAAAATGTAAATCTATTTTGTGGAGCGTTAGCACCAAAATAAGGACAGGTTTTGAATTTTTGAGCGAATATTTTCAGAGAAATGACATTTTTTACTCAAATAAGTTGGGCTCCGATCAGAGACCAGAGCAGAAAACAGAATATAGGCTTTTCCAGAGGGAAATTGAAGCCTAAATAAGAAGAAGTCGTGTCATCAAAGTTTATGTCCTTTTCCTCTGTTTATTCATCCTTTATATCAATATATTTGAACAGAAAGAAAGTGATACTAACTATAGATTTAGATAAAAGTGAGCCAAACATTGAGATCATTGTTATGTGTCTTATGATGTGATGCATAACAAGAAAAATGAAGGCATCAAATGGAGGGAATTGTCTCTGAAATCTGTACTCAATCTGAGCTGATCTGCTCTGAGACCACATACCAAACATAATGGAAGAGTTGACAGACTTTAAATCCAAACTACGCTCAACTTTATTGAAAAAATAGAAGTTTAGTCTCCGTTCAGACATTCCTTCCGTTTGTATCTCATATCAGAAATGGGAATCTTTTTCTTGTTTTTCAAAAATAATGATCGGTATTATGTTTTGCTCAGTTCAATAAACTATCACAAAAAGGCAGTTATCTTCAGTTAAACTATGTTTACATTAATTGTTTTGGCAAACAATCAAATTCCAGATCAGACTATATTTGGTCATTAAATACATTGTTTTCAATCTGAATAACGATTATTGTTTGCGATTATTATGATTTGATTCACTGATTTCATACTCTTTCTGAAAATGTTGTCATTTTTTATCTCAAAATACATTGAAATAAAGAATTTTCACTTTTATATGAATTATATTTATATTGTATTGGCTTTAAGTGAAACACATTTATGTGAATATCGTGTCATTTCTCCCCCGACTCCTCGCAAATCCCAGAATATTAATCTTTTTAAAATCATTGGTTGTGAAGCTTGAATATTGTGCTACAATGTGCTCGAGTCAAGTCACACAATACGGCTATGATTTGTATGAGAGGTCTTTTGGAGTGAAATATTACTCGAATTATAACTGTCTTTAAGTTTCAATACCCAATGCTTTTCAATATAATAGTTGAAAACAAAATGCATTTTCCACCAAATCATAGATACTTTATATTCGGGAACCGTTTGCGAAGATTTCTATTTCCATTCGTAAGCCTCAAAATATGAGTATATTTTGCAGTCAAATGTCATAAAAGGCATCAATAGATTAAATTCAATATAATGTGTTCACGTATTGTGTGAGTCGCGCCCACCTAACTATACCTAACTATACAAATAAAATTGATAGCATTCACAACTGTCAAAGTGGTTGCCATAATTGTGTCCAGTCTTTCATCGGTAGTAACCGTTTTTATAGACCAGTCATATAATGACCCAAAACTAAGTGAACCGTTATATGAATTCTTCACTTTTTTTCTCAGCTTTTAATAGAGGGGACAGTCGATAGAAGACAGACCATTATTTGTTAGTTATATAGTTAGTGGCCTATCATTTATGAATTACGTGACCGCACTCTACACTATCTAAATAAATGTATTGCAATATTCATTTGGGTGGTCTCTGGTCTGTCCCCTAATAGCATCGGCTATGAATGTAATCTCATTGTGTAGCTGACTATCGCTTCAAATGACAATTGTTTTTCCTCGATTCAAATGCTTATTGAATGTCGAATTAATGGTCGGGAAAGAAAACAGCTCTGAGTCATATGCTATCAAAATATAACTTTGATGGCTGTGTGTAGAGACTGTCCCTAACGTGTGTTTGCATTGCATGCGATCCCATTCATGAGATTGTTATGTAACTTATTCTTTGATGTAGTCATACAGTGATGGAGTAGTTTATGCTGTGCCTAATCGAGTCAAACCTGCAAAACTCTATCCCAAATGAATCGCATGATTGAAATCCAAGTAAAATATTTGCCATAAATGTGTGTATTTGTGTCCATTCAATACAATTGAATATTAGGCAAAAACTTGTTTTCATGCGATTTGCAAACAACTTCCCAAAGCCACAGCCATAGCCAGAGCCGTATGTCTTTCCACGAACGCAGCCCCGGCTCCGAGTCATTAATATTTTGATAAACAATTTTTGTTTAACTCATCCGAGTTATTGATATTTATTTAATATACGACTTGACTGATGAAACTCGTGTCGCAAACATATGGCTATTGGAATGTTAAACAAATAGTTGATTAATTATAAACTTGTATAACTATTTATGCATTTAATTAAAATGAAATACCGATTTGTCATCTTGATTGATTGAACTTTGATCACCAGATTATACATTCATTTGGCTTTTAGGAGGAAACCAATGGTTTTGTCGCCACTGACGAGACCGACGACACGTCTCTCCATTTATTTATGTTTATCCGAATGTGATTTGAATTCATTCATTGATTTATTAGACTTTATTCGTAAATACAAATGATTTTCACCTGATATCCATGTTTTTCATTCATATCAAATGCCATCGCTTTTGATAAATCAAAATTCAGAGCGGAAACGGAAAAAGTAGTTCCAGATTCAAATTACACTCTAAACTAATTCCTATTTATCAAATGGCCTGTCATGAGTGTACCTGTTCATTTCTATCTTGTTTTTAATTAAAAAGGTTGGCTCCAACTCTAAACTGACTTAACTTAAGGCTCTGAGAAACTGATTGCTATAATTTGACAAATTGTTTAGAAAACTCCTGAAATGATTTCTATTTCTGCGAATTTTTCAAACGAAAGCAATTTTTCAGAGGAAAATGCCTTCAGTTTTATCAGGAGTTCAAACATTTAATAGAGAAGACATAAGTTAGGGCACAGCCCTCATGGAATTGTTTAATGTTTTAGTTTTGGTCCTTTATTTTTGTTCTTCAATTTCCTATAAATAATTTCGTTACTTTTGCCGACACTTCAAAAGTGTGTCCCATGAGTGCAAAAATTGATCCCTTGATTGCTGACCATCACTGAGTGAACTGAGTCTATAATGAAATGTCGTTTATTAGCGCACAGAATGACTTCACTTCAACTCACAATTTGAAGCCTAAAAAACTTCATTAATTTAATCATAAAATCAATAATTATTTTAATCATTTGAGGCATAAGTTTGTGTTCAGTCAGTCATACAATTCTGTCCGCAATACTCACTGTTTTTGATGTCAAAGTTTTTTTTCGCATTTTTCTAATTAATTATTTGATTTATTCTGTGGTTTGACTTCACTTTTCATCAAAAGTCAAAACCATATGAAATGCTTTTGTTTTGTGTTTTTTCTGGAAATGTTTCAAATTATAGTCACAAAAGAATTGAATGATTTTTCATAAGAATTATTGCTTTTTGTCATCTCTTTTATGGCTTTTATTAGCGAATAAAATGCGGTTTTTATGATTTCAATGAATATTTATATAATGAAAGTTAGTTTTTTATATTAAAATGAATAACGAAATTAAATAAATTTCAGCTAATTTTGTGAATCCATGGCATTAGTTATCAACAAAATGTGAATAAATGTGAATAAACCCACAAAATGTTGAACTGAATAAAGAACTTTTATGACAGTAATAGTCGTGACAATGAATCCAATTTATCCCAAATTCAAAATAATTGATAAAACTTTCGGAATAATAATAATAAAAGTTATATCGGAATCGAGTGATAAATTTTGCCGTTAATTCTGGTCGTAAATGATTTTATACCAGGTTTATAGCTCTGATAAATATCTAATTAAACGAAAAGGAGTCAATTTCGGGCAATTTATTTAATGAAAAAATAATACAATTTTTCGAATAATTACGAAATATATATATTTCTCACATATTTGGCCCAAAAAATTCAATCAATAGTTTTCACTGAAATAGCCGTTGATTTCTGTTTGGATGAAAACTATTATTCTTTTTCATTTCGTTTTATGGAGTATTTCATTGCCTTTTTAATATAATGCCCGGAATGAGAACAATAACAAGATCAGATAAAGTGCTTCACTCTATTTTCTCTCTCTTGTTGATCAATAGGTTCGGGTTAATATTTTTTTGTTTTCCAGTGATCTTCCTTTTAATATAAAGCACCAGAGATTTCTCAAAGTCTTAAAAAATAATTGATTTGAAAGAAACTCAAATTGTTTTCTGTGGTTCGATAGACATGTTATACGAGATTTCTATTCGTTGAGAAAAATTGAAACCAAAACGAAAATCACCGAAAATTTTCGCTGAAAATAATGCTTCACTTGATTTGAAAATTCATTTTCATAACAGTTTTTTGGAAATCCTATTACAAAGTCATTGTATTTCTTGTCATAAAATATTGGAAACAATTTTTAATTTTACGGTTTAAGTGATTACTTGAAAAGAGGCTACAAATCAATCACTTAAATAGGTATCGATTTCTACACAAATGTTGGCTTCAAATAAGTAATTCATTAATTTATCTCTTGTTTTGAAAATTTTGAATTAATGGCTACACAAATGAATCGCTCGAAAGAGACAAACAATTAATCAAATCAATTAATGGATGACATTAGGAACCGATGTTATCCTCGGCTGTAATTAATACAAATTATTAAAACATTAATATTTTCCGCTCTTTTAGTTTGAAGTAAAACTTTTATAAATTAATTAAGTATTGAAAAATACAATTTGTTTAATGAAATTAATCGAAAATATTTAGCCAAACGTCAGATTAGATCAAATAATTAGTGTCACAAACAAAAGCACGACTGAACGGGACGTGTCCTCCAGAGCACAGCCATTATCCAAAGAAGAATTAATTGACTCCATTTTCTGATCAATTAGCTTTCAAAGCCTTGCATTTTAGTTTTGAATTTTGCTTGCTCAATTTAATTTTTCTCTACAATCTATAGAATCTAAATGACAAGGGTCAATCCTAGTCTAGTGTTTCGCCAATTTCTGGAGAATTTGTTATATGAGAATATATGTGAATATTTTGCACAGAATATAACCAATTTATGAATACCCTATTCATAGAAATTCTTATTAATGACCGACCGATCGATTGCGGCACAGAATAGATAATAAGCCATTAAAGTTAATTTGTATTGAATTAGAATTTCTCATAATTAATGAGTTATTATAATTGCTTTCATCCATAACTCGATTACAAAGAAATTAGTTTTTGTTGCGAAGAATTGATTTTTCTTACCTCTAATGGCAAATAAGTGATGCGAATACTTGTTTCATATTTAATGCTGTGCTCAGCCACAAGGCATGCCTTCATTCAAATGTATATTTGGCTCATTTGTGTTGGCAGTCATCGAATTATAGTCATTAATTTCAGTCGATATATGTAGAGCTAAAGCGAGCTATTAGTCCGGGGCTCTGTTAGGCCTGTGTTAGGCCAACATTGCTGCCAACTCTGTAAATGTGCGTCCATTACAGCCATCATCTCATCTCTAATGTCTAGCCTTGTATGCGATCTCTGCAAACATTGGAAACCCCATCCAATTCTGGGTGAGAGCCATAAGTCTTAGTGAGTGACGCTTTAAAATAGTTGTGTCGACCATCTCTTCGACCATCTCTGTTATCATCTCTTTTCATCAGCACTGATGTCATTATCATTAAAACTTTCAGTTTGAGTCCAATCTTTATCTTTGAGAGAAATAAAGCCTTTGATCGGTACTCAGCTCTTCAGCTCTTCTTTCCTTTGATATGGTTTTTGTGTCAATTAAATTGAATATCAGTTTAGAAATGTTTGTACGAAACGCAAACCCATCGAATCGATTCCTATTTTGTTTAATTGAGGCCAACATTCACTGGAAATCAATTTTTTCGTTTTTCTGTTTAGTTAACAATTGTTTACATGTAATGGTCTGAGAGTAAAAACAGACAGTCCTCTCGATCTTTTGAATTTTCAACCCTCAAAGGAAATAACATTTGTGTGAATCGACGCAAATATCTGATCCTTACGACTAACAGCGCCAACAGTACAGTATATCCACAGTATATCTCGTGTTTTGTTTTTTATCACAACTGGATCTCCACTATCAGCGCTCTCATTCAAGTTGATCCCTGGCATCAATCCTGATATCCAATTCAGAGTTCCATTGATAGATTAGCTCCGGGTCACTGTTTGCTCTCTTAAGACAAACCAATCTCCAGAAAATCTCTATTTTTTCGGACACACACCGCGAGTGATATAAACCCGATATTACTTGTGATACATGACTTGTATTTTCATAAAAGCTTCAAAAGTGAAGTCAATTTGTTATCACAACTAATTTAAGAGCAAAACAAGTAAATTGTAGCTAAACTTTGTCTCTAATGAAGATCTGAGAACTCGACGAAAATCTTTTTATTTATGCATAGATTGAGTAAAACAATTGAGTCAAAGATAAGTCCATTAGTGGTCATTAGACTGTATTATCTGTTTGTTCAGAGAATAGGATTGAAGTAAATAAAGTAAAGCCAGTCGTATGTAAGTCCGATGTTATTACCGGTATTTATTTGCTTAACATTAATGCATTCAATTAGAGCTAATGATACGAGTCTTCCAACAAAATGTTCGCCTAATTTATTGTCACATATTTTTGGCGTAGATTTTCGCCGCTTATAATCAAAAACTTTTGTTTTCCTTCACTTATTTTCTTAGCTTTGGATCGATTTTGTTGTTGAGATCAGAAATTTATAGACAAATATTAAGAGAAACTTCTGGCGGCGCTCACAAAAAATTGATAAAATTTATCGACTTTGATATATGAAGACAGGTATAGACAATAACAATAACTTTTTATTTGAACAGTTGTGCACTGCTCTCAATGATTGAGGGGAAGCGCTCTTAGAGGAGAAATTTAATTTCAAATATAGTCTGATTCATAATATGATACTTTTGACTTCAGCCTCTCCATGACTGACCACTTCATACAATACATCACTTATTGATTGAACTCCGATTCATGAAAGACTGGATCTGCTCTTCAAATACCAATAAAGTGAAATGAAATCCAAATTCCAGATCTGTTAGCAGCCGATCATATCATAAGAAATGATTATTTTATGGCCAGTTTTCGTGGTTAGCCTCCAACTAAATCATCTATTTGAAATTAATTCCAAGAATAAATTTAAGAATTCGTTAACAATTATATTTCATCCGATTTTATGGAGAAAATGTCTCAATTCAGAGTTTATTGAAATTTTTTAGATTTAATTAGTTTTCTACGACTAAGTTAGTAAAACAACAATTTTTCATCATGTTAATAATTGATATTTACCCCTTCTGAGTTTATATATTAGATTTGCTTAATTAACAGGACCAGAATTCGGTCATCAATTGTTCACAAGAAAAGATTTGTCATTGAAATGGAGTGTAAATCGTAATAATGTATGCGTTAAATGAAAGGTAATGTTTGGTCACATATTAGCACAACTCACGGATCAATTGAAGCGATAATCTTCTAATGTCTTATGACTTCTGGTAATAACAGAGAAATTGCTAATGAATTATGAATTACTATACAGTTATTGATTATGTTTTGGACTAATGTCCTCTGTTTTGATATGAAAGTGGAACTCCTAATTGAATTGAAAATTTAAGTCAGTTATTAGTGTTTATCGTATATCCTATTCGGAGCACTACTTCTGCTTCCTTTGAGAGCGGATTCTGAGAGACAGCTCTGCATTAAAAGTCATTTTCATTACGAAGAAAACTATTTTAGAGGAAATATAACTTTCAATGAACTGAAGAGATATGTAATGCAATGCTATTTATTTTAAATAGTTTTTCTTAAATTCAATTTCCTCGCTCACAAAAATGGCTGAAAATACTTTTTTCTTAAACAAAAGCACATAAAATGAAAATTAAAGACTTTAAGCAATGTTTACATTCGTGGAAAATCTCGAATATTGGGCTTTATTTGAATATTCTTGGAAAACATGAATTATGAAATTCAAATAAACTTGATGCTTTTATTAATACTGGAATCTAATTTACCATAAATTTGATTATGTATTTAAATATTTATTCGATTCATCTTTGAATTAAATGAAACATTTTTGACGTAAAAATGTATGAATCGCTTTGAATGGCCTTTAAATGCACTTTAGTTGCGATGATATTCGTGACGGCATTAAAGAAAAACTAAATTTTCTTAGTTATTATTCGGACCAAAATTTTTTGCATGGATTGCGGTCTTCCCTTCTTATCTCAATTCATAGCTAATACACATGTCTTTTGAAGTGTGAATTCATAAATTGTCGGCTATTCTGGAATTCAGTGGAGTTCCCTATCTTTGAATGTAAGCCATGAGACACGCGATCAGAACATTCCCAACAAATAGGCTTTGAATTTAAAGGCAGTTCTCATTCAAAATAGAAGCAAAACAGCATCTGTTAAGCGCTGACACAACTGTTTTCTTTTGACTCTCCTTTCAAAGGGTGAACAGTGTTTAGTCAATTGAATATTAAGGCATAACTGATATTCTTATCTCTCAAACAAGAGCTCATGTCATCGCACATGTCGTCGACCCATACGTTTCAAACTCACAATTCAGTGAACGGTTTTTAAAAAAAACTTTATTTTCGTTTGAATTAAATCCATGAGTTCTCTGAATACGAATTGAGTTCCCGTTTATCAAAATTATTCACAACAAATATTAACACTTTTTCTGAGGAAATAGTTGATTGATTGGAATTTGAATACAATTTTTGAAATCTTGAATATTCTTTAGTAATGATATCTGTTTATCATTTTTTGGTGAGAGAGAGAGAGAGAGAGAGAGAGAGAGAGAGAGAGAGAGAGAGAGAGAGAGAGAGAGAGATTTAATGAATTTTTTTGTCTAATTTTTTTCTTTAATAAATATCGTTGTCTAACATAAAGTCTATTAAAATTGATGACAAAATTAATTTATATACTTTTGAACAAAAACTATATTTTATGAAACTTTTGCAACATTTCTAATATTTCACTCGTTTTTATGTTCTTATGATTAATGTTTTGCATCACTTTATGTTTTGGTGATAAATGCAATTAGAAATGTGTTATACATTAACTAATGTCTCAAATGTATGGATCGCAGACTTCAATAATAATCTAATAAAAATCTCTGCCATAACTCCCGGTCCGACAATTGACGCCAAACTGACTTATCATTAGCTACCTTTCCATTAGTTGTCTCTAATATGATATTTAGAGAAAGGTTTCTCTGTCTTATCGATTGTTAATGTCTTTTAATGTACTTTCGATTCAAATAATAACTAATTCTTATGTCAACTCATAATTTGTTCAAATGTTAAACAACTTTATTTATACTCGAAGTCTAAATTAAAGACGAGTTTTTGGTTCTGAAGAGATTAGGAGTGATATTAAATAATCAAAAATCCATTCCTTATTAATATTTGATTCACTTTTGCGAAAAAATTCTGCGAAATTTTTCTGAAAGACTCAGAATTTATTTATAATTTAAAGAACAGCACTTCTGGCACTTCATATCTAAAATAAATATATCATAGATTATGATTGATATGTTGTTTATATATTTTTTCGCGTCAATTGATTATAACTCAATCTGTTTTGAGCCCAAACAGAGAATCGGTTCTCATTTCTGGCGATTCTGTCATTCAATTTATTGGCCGACTCTTTGCTTAACTATATTTAGTTAAGTCATCAGAAAAAAATAACTTTTTTGAAAGAATCGATTGCAAAAAATTTCATAATATATTAATATTGAGTCCATTGGAGGCATACTATCGCATGATATCAGAGATTGAAATATTGATTGATGATATTCAAGCACTTCAATGGAGTGTAGGCCAACCATTTCAGGCCCAACTCATATCAAAGACACTTTTACTGTTTTGATTCGCATTTCTAGTCAGGGCTTACTCTCAATACAAGCAATTCTTGCAGTGATTAAACTTGAATGCAATTTATGCTAAACTTAATGTATTCGCTCCAAGTCTTCCTTAAATCTAATAATTCTCTCAAATTTCTCTTCAAACTTGTTTCCATTGGAGAGAGAGAGAGAGAGAGAGAGAGAGAGAGAGTCTGTATTTCATTAGTGCTGAATATCGGTAGTGATTGAACCGAACGGTTATAAACTGTTTTAATATCCCTTAGAATACAACTCGTAATCGATTTTCAATACAGTACTGAAAGTTGTTGTCCTAACCCTCACAACTGTGGCGGTGCTCTTAAAACATAATTTGTATGAATGGCAGAAAAAGGAATAGAAATCGAGAGATCCCTTAAAATATAATAATAAGTGAGCGATAGTGAAGTCATTTAAATAATGTTCGACAAAAAATTTATTACAAGACTTACTCAGAATAAAAATCATAAATTAAAACCGAAGGCAATGTTTTGCTGGAAAATCATTAGAGAGAAACGGAAAACAAATGAATTTTTGACAAACTTTGGTCTCGGAGCCAAATCGGAGCCAAATCCGACACAAAATATGATCTCTAATATAGAGATCTTTTGAAGACTATTAGTTGTATTGTTTTTATCTCAATTTTTTTGCAATAATGCGATTGAAGAGTGCGTTCATTCATCTGAAAATATGATCAAAAGCTTGGAGTTCTTCAGCTAACCATATAGACTGAGTTGACACCAATAATAGAAGCGTTCCCGAGGATGGCTTTGCTATCGGCTCAGTTAAGATGAATTACACTTCATGGCTGAGATGATATTCAATCAATGTCAGTGCATCACCACATCTGATGCCACTGCTATTGGACTTCCATTTATATGTCTTATATATATTGTTGACGACAATCACCACTCAATTTATAAGTGACCATATATATGGACTAAACGTTCAAATCGTTTGACATTTTCTTATATTTGGCCAAAGATTTGTTGTCTTTGAGCAAAAACAACGGAGTGTCTGACCTGTGCTACAAATTATAGGATTAAAGAGAGGTTTAAAAATAAATTTGCTTTAAAATACAATTCTGTTTGACATGTGTTTACTCATTGTATTCATAAATTCTAGCCTTTAGTCTGAGGAGGATCTCAGCCTCTGTTTGCTTAAGACATAAGAAAAGGTTATTTTTGTATTTAACGCGTCTTAATGTTAAGTAAAAAAGGAAAATATTGGTTCGGATTATATAAGTTATAGTTAGAATGGATTACGTTAATGGTTGGATCGGTAGTGGAGGTGCCGAACAAAGAGGACTTCTTCACAAAACCATAGTTTATTTGAGCCGTAAATGAAAAAATGAGAAATTATTTCTATCGTATAGAACCAAGAACCCACCACTCAGACTACCAGAGCTACGGAAATAATATTGTGGCACAGCTTTGGCTCAAGTGATGCCAAAGAGAGTCGGCTTCAGGCCCTTCACAGATAAGCCCCAAAGCTTTGTCGCCTAACAAACAGTGCATTACTTTCACTGAATGTGTTGTAATTCTCGTATTTTTGTATCGTATGAGAGATATAAGTGGCGTACGATTCAGTTTAAGATCAGTATTGACTCCATCGCCATATAATATGTAACTCATGTCTAGATTATTGCGAATTGCCCTCAAACTTAGGAGGAGTTGTAGACCCAACCAATACAATGAGTGAGGGGTTCGACACCAAAAGCATCGATTGCTTATTCATCCGTTGAAACATAGATTGGATGAGAGATAAAACTCTGAAAACTTTTTATAGCCGACTCTTCTTCAGAGCCCAACATATGCTCCGATTCCATAAAATTATAACTTTTGGCATAAATTTGTGTTCATATGATTCGCTTATTTAAAGTTCTGAGTCTTTTTTCAGTTGAAAACGTGATCATTATATCACTGTTTGTTAGATCAAACAAATTGTTATTCGCAGTAAAAATCCTTTTTTTCCTATCGATGCATATCATTAAAAATATTTGAATGAATAGTAGACTAGAAAGTAGTGATAATTTCAGAGCCGATGCCTTCAATTACTGGTTGAGTCTCAGCTTTGATGAGTGAAACTCTAAATTTTGGTTATATTCGAGCAATTCGTGCGAATTATAATGATTTCTCATAATTTTTCTTTCGCTTCTAAAAAATGAATATCAATTCACACTATTTGTGTTGTGAACGGACCAGTCGTGTGCCAGTCGTGTGCTTCTCTAACATATGATGTGCTCTTATATAATGATTATATGGAAAAAACAGTGAATAGAATATGAGCTCTGAATGAGATATAATGGGAGCAGAAGTTGTGGTAAAAGAAAATTAGATAATGACGTGAATATAGTGAGGAATATAATACGAAATTAGAAATACATTCTATCATATTATACAAGTTGTGACATATAATTAATGAATGGACTGACCACCAAAAGACATATTTTGATTTATGGTGAGCTCCCAACACCCGAATCCAATTTCACTTTTATTCAATTTGTGGTCACATTTAGTCACGACTTCACTAATTATTTATTATTACTTTTCTCTCATTCTGTTCGTCAAATATTTTACACAACCATTACTTTTGCATTAATTATGAATAATAGAGATTATAATCATTTTGTTCATTAAGTTTTAAAGTAATTTAGCTTGATGTGTTAATTCCACACGCTTCCAACCTTTTTCAATTGGTGGACACTTATTAGCCAGGACATTTATTTTAATTTGAATATTAAATTTGATGGTTTACACCAATTATTTTAAATAAACAAATTAAGAATTCAGTGTTAATTTATCAAACAATAATGTTGAATTTGTGAGAGCTAGCTCAATTTATTGATGACCGTTGCAATCCAATGAATGTTGTTATGAAGTTTGTCTGTCCCTCTCGGGTATGCCTCCAATTTAAACTTATTCGCTCCAAATAGTTGGTTGGAGTGATTAGTCCTCTGATAGTCACATAAAAAATTTTGATTAATTTCGTGTCGTTTTTTTGCGTTCATTCGCCAAAACAAAGTGACTCCGATTATTAGGTCAAAAGAAAATAACGACAATTGAAGTTATTTATGTCTTATTCTCGATAACTGATTGCAGGCGAGAATCAGAGACATAGTAATGATGGTCTGTTCGCCCAAAACAACACTCATCCGATTAGTGCCACACAAAGAGTCAAAGGAGTCGGTCATTAAATAATTGCCCCAAACTTATCAATGAAACCGATTAAGTGATTCCACACATTATCTGACACAACATCTCATACTAAATAATAAGTCCGTCCTATCAGTCAAAGAGAGGAAAACCCAATTTAACATAAAAAGCCTGATTGAGAGCAACCGTCCATCAGATACCAGTGTTCAGCTCTGGCCGACAGATTTGATAAATAGCTATCAGTTATCTGATTGATGTTTTGCATCGAGTGTTGATATACAAGGGATATGGCGACGACTTTTTGCAGTCAATGTAAGCCATGACGTGATTAACAATGAGTGGGGACTACAATAAGAGGCGCATAATTTTGCATAAACAGAATACCCTAATAATGAAACACAGAATCACTAATAATCTGCCGGTGCTCTGACAGTGCTCTACCAGTTCCTGACTAAGAGCTAACTGCAAGCTTTGAGGACCTGATTTAGTAATGCACTTAAACTGAGGCTTAGTTGAGATAAAATCGATTCATTTGAATACAGTTTTAGTCGATTAGAGTAGAGTTTTGAATGGCATTCGAGTCCATCAAATGGGAAACTAATTTCTCTACAGACAGACAGACATACGAATAGAGTCGAGATTAAGAGAATAAAGGAATCACTTGATCTCATGTGGATATTCATGTGATGTAAGCACCAGTTCTGGCACTCACTGGCATTCACTCTCTCCTCTCTTTATCCAGAAATGCACTTTCAGTACGAAATAAATCCAGAATTCGCTGCAAAAAGGATTGACTGATAACGTCATCGTACTTATGTATCCAGCTCATTTGGCTCATATCAAGCTCATTTTGCCACTTTAATATCCAGAACATCAAAACGATATCAAATTATTTGATGGCATCAATTGAGATGCGAATGTCCTTCCATTTAAAAGATGGTTCACTTGATTTGGAAATTATAAAATGATTGGTAGTGTTGTCATGACTTCGACACATCCCTTCGTTTAGATTAGGACTCAAACAAAACTAATCTCGACATTAACTTCACGATTAGAAAATAACTTTTTTCATTAGCGGCTTAACTCAGGGAATGACCAATTCGTGTGGTCCATGATTTTTAAAAATAGCAAGCTCAAAATTGTTACAGCTTAAAATTTAGGATCTTCTTGTCACAATTATTACTCATTCTTTTCTAATCTCAAAATTTAATCTTGGTTAATTAAATGTTGAGAGCTTGGTTATCTACCAGGACAAATTCTATTGCTCTGTAATTCTTTAATTAAATGAAAAAAAAACTAAAATAATAACTATAATGGGATTATTTGGATCAAATCGGTGGCATTTATCTCTTTTGATTAACTAGCTCACATTAAAAATAAGTTCATTGAGAGCCCAATTATTTTCAGAGGAAATAAATTGTGAAAAATAAATGAAAATTTTGTAATAACTGAAGTATTTATTGAATGTGTTTATTGGCTCTCATCTGTCGTATGAATACCTGTTTTAAGTGTCATTTAGAGTCCAATTTGATGGGAACCGGCGTTTCGTGAATACAAATAAAATCGGAAAATATTTTCATCTGAAGTGGTATTCGTTTGAGTCGTTTGAGGATCGGAGACATACTCTCGACTTATGTCTAACTTTTATGGCTCTCAATATTGGAAGCGATGAAAAACAAGTTTAATTTAAACCAAGAGCTAAACCAAGAGCTTAACACAAGTGAATGAAATTTTATAAATACTTCTAAACCGTTATCTTCTCAATGATTGCATTATGTCTTCGATAAATTCAATATTAGTTTTATCTCTTTTGAAGTTCTTTTTTCATTTGAGAAAATCAAAAAATTTTTTTTCTCTTCAGTTCATAAAAATTTAATTCAATTATTTACCGGAAGTCCAAAGTTTTCGAAACTCTAATCAAATAATGGAATCTTTAGACGAGTTTTGGTCTCGATTTCAAAAACTTTTTATTTTTCGATAAAATTTTTAAAAACCTTTTTCCCAGAGATTTATTTGAGTCTAATATGTTTTGTTTGTATTCTGTGCTTACATTTCGGCCTATTTATGGATAAAATAGTAGTTTTGTGTTTTGTGTATTGGAATGTCTTCTGAAATAATGAGCCCTAACTGTAAAACTAGTGTAGAATAATATAATGTCTAAACTCTAAACAGGACTACATTAGCATAAATCAAGTTTCCAACAAAACTCTTGTATTTCCATAAATCACAAATCATTTCATTTGTTCGCCTCTTTTCTTAGGATTTCTTTTAGAAAAATAGTGTATTATTTGACATAATATTCGAAATACGACTACAAAAATGCATTTCTTAGTCAACGTTATCACACTTTTAGCCCAAAGCAAAGCCCTATTTATTATTCTTCTTATTTAAAAAATAGGCGAATATTCAGTGAATGCAATAATAATAGTATTCACACAATAATGGAATTTATTACTGAATTTCTATTTACATTCTCAACATTTAAATCTTCAGTTAATATTGAATTCAATTTGCAGGTTATCTTTGATTCAAATTTCTTCCGTTCGTTTGTCATTCAATTTGTTAGAAAATATTTTATTATTATTAAAGAATATTCAAACAAAAATATTCTCAGAGATAAGACCCGGGATTTATATCTTTTGGAAATTTTTTCATTAAATTCTAAGAAATTTTCATCAAAAGAGAATCATTTTCTTTAAAGATTTAAAATTATTAAAAACCTGGATTAATTATAAAATGTAGCATGTTGATAAGAGTTGGCTGTTTATTTATCATATTTTCAATTTATCATTTGACTAATACTAAGGAATGACAGCTTAAGTTTGGCTCAATTTTCAGACTCATATACACTTGAAATTTGAAATTTTATTTACTTTCGAAGCGAAGTATTTATGTATTCTTCAAAAATGTATTTCCAGTCGTGAAGTCCTCTTTGAATGCAAAAGAGGCAGCGCTTCACTCAGTCTTTAAAATTGGCTGCTCTTTCACAGCCGTCTATTTTGTCAACTGTGCTCAGGCTGTGCTGCCTATGTCTGTGCTCTGGTTTATATTTAATTATTTATTCATGTCATGTTTTACTATACAGAATATGTGTTATTCGCTAACATACAGGGCTTCTCCTCTCTATCAGAGCCACAGTTGTTAACCGAGGACTTGATTTCTTGAGCAAAACTAAACACTCGACGATATGTATTGAAAATAGCAGTTCTGGTCCATTATGTCTACAAAATGACTCTTTTCACTAATAAGATTCAATTACACGAAAAGATCACTTTATTTCCAATTTTCTATAGCTTTCAACACATGATTTATTGTTGTCTTCGTTTACAACCAATTAATACAAAACCCATTTCACACATTCCTTTCATTTCATTGCAAAAAAATGAGCGAAAGATTAGTTCAAAGCTTTGGATTATATTTTTATTCTCATCTGAAACGGAAGGAGAGGGAAGTCATTCGTGAATTTATTGAGAAAATCATTGCTTTCACTACAAAACTATTGTTTTTATTGATTATTTTGAGATCAAATTTTTGTCAATTGTGTGACTCTTTTCAAGAAATATAATTTCATCGGTTCGTTACTAAAACTTATGTTTCTATTGAGAGTTGATTTTAATTCTGAATAATTCGTTTGAATTTTTGATTGTTGAGCACAGGCTCTGAATATTTGAGTCAATCTTCTCAGACAAAAGAGTCTTGGATTTGGTTCATCTGTTGTTGGCTTCTATTCTGTTATAATTGTGGACTCATTCCATGCATTGTTGGTCTCTGGAGAGGGAGAACCGACTGATTAATGTTAGTTCTCATTCACAAACTTCAATATCTTCGGCAAAACTCCAGAATTATTTATGAAGTCAATGGAATTTGTGCCCAAATAAAGAAAATGATTGGCATTCGAACCAATACTCTAAGGATTATAATAAAGTGTTTCACAAACTCTTTCAGTATTTCCCTTAAGTTTTGCCAACAATTGTATTCTTAACTCACATTTGATGGCAATACAGATAACTGCATAACAAACGACTCATACCTTACTTACACTTTTGTTTTATTAAGAATTTTTTTGTCGCTCTTTCTCTCAAAACATCTTTTCGTTTAGATATTCCTCTTCTCACATATGTTGCGAGGGATGTGCTCTCGTCTTGTATTCAAATATCCCCAAAATGACAGATATTGTGATTATATCTGAAAACATTCGCCTTCGAAATAAAGAAATTTTATGGCATTCCTCTCTCTAATCAAGTTTTGTGCTTTCATTCTATTCTTCTCTATTTCGGATCAAATATTGATTTTATTTTTTACGAGTTTTCTATTTTAATTTGAGGGAAATACTCTAATTTTGCTTAAACATAAGGAAATCTAGTTTTGGAGTATAATTATGAGCTTGTTAGTTTAAACTTTGAACTTTTAATTGGCGTAATGTTTATGCAAACATATTTGTCAATCAATAATAATGATAATTAAGTTTAAACATTGCTTTTAAATATTTTTGGATTTTGTTGTTTATTCAATTTATTTTCGGCGTTAAATTCACTTTCAACGCATCCAACAAATGCTTAAATAGGCGATGTTGCTGATAAGCAAGGCAATTTAATATTAAAGCAATTTGACTAGACACGGAAGTATCTTTGATTATACCTAGAGCAAAAGAGAACTTTGGATTCTTGTATTTTACATATCGGAGCCGACGATTCAATTTCAGACGAGCTTTGACTTGTGGACCTCCTGCCGGAATTGGACCTTGATCATCTATAGCTTTGAGACTAAACAAACTGTGATTGTGATTGACATTCACTTTATGTTTATTTTGAATGTTTTCAACTTTTTTTCCCAAAAATATGTGTCTCTCCGAAGCACTTAAAAATTGTTATTCAAATGATTAAAATTCATTTGAAGTGATCATTAAAAATATGATTTGATCTAAATTATGAATTTTAATCTCATCCTAAACATGTTAAATAAATAATTAATGAAATTATCACTTTTACCAAGAGTACATTTGAAATTTATGACTGACAATCATGAAATCGGCACATCATATGTGCACAGAATATATCGCTTTCTCTAATGTCAAACATAATTATGAAGTTTAATGAAAAAAAGTTATAATAATTATAATTAAAATTTGAGGAAAATTTAATTGTTTATTATTATTATGGTTGAGATCCTTATGTTTATGACATTACCCAGAATTGAATCGTTGTTTAAATCGGTGTAATGTTATTCTTAGAGTAAATCATATAATTGTAATAAAAATATTTTCGTTGAATAACATTTGGTTTTGTGCTTCTATTGCGTGACTAAACAAATAAGTTTTATCCCAAATATTAAGATATGGTTTTATGTCAACACAATTCTTACATCCAATGAACCTACTCTTCAGATCACTTCAATTGATTTATATCTGATTTTCACATTAAATAATTGACATAATTTTGGAGTAATCCTATTCTATGCCATTCCCTGACTTCGCTGAAAACAATTTCAATGAAAAATACTTTGCATCCAAATGACACAAAATATCATTATTTATAGTTTGGGCCGAATTTCTATTCATTTTTTGCAAGAATATATTAGTATAGTTTGTCTTTATCGGCAATATTTCATTCGAGTCATTCCATTAGTCAAACAAATTGTTTTGAAAATAAATCAAAATTTTCATTCTTTCTCTCAATTGAATTATTTATTCAAAACTTATTTCAATTTTTCTTTTTCTGAGAGAAATACGAATTAATTTGTTTGAGGAAACGGTTGAGTATAAGCTGTCAAATGAGTTGATGGCAATAATAGAAGAACTCATTATCAGTCGGCAGTAAATTTCCTGCAGAACCCTATTGGGAGTCATCCGAACAGTTTAGGGCCAAACTTTGGTCTCCCAGAAGTGCGCGTCGAAGACGTCTTCATTAAGGCTCAGATGTGTTTAACACTTCTTTCAACTTAAGATTGAATCAAAGAAAACATTACGTGTTCTCAGAGTGAGGACACAAATTGTAAATATTCCTATCAGTTGACAACTAATGACTTCTGTTCGCTCCAGACATCAGAGAAGGCCTCTCCTCGAACAGAGTTCTCAAAGTTTTTTATTTATTTGAATAAATTATATTTTAGTGATTCGCAGATAAGAAACATCTCATGAGTTATGTAAAGAACATTATAAGAGCCATACTTTCACTCATATCTCGTTTTTTGCAAACTTTTCTGAATTACTTTTTATGATTAGTTTTAAAATATATGTATTGCTGTTAGGGATTAACAAAATTCATTTTAAGCACAGAATAAGACTTTCTCTGTAAATAATGTCGGCTTTAAAGTCAAAGTTTATAATAAGAGAGTGTTTGCGTCCATTGACTTCGAGTGAGTGCCGGTTGGCATCGATTTTATGTATCGAAACACATTGTCTGCCAGACTCTGGCATATTATGCATGTGTTCCCTAAGCAGAGGACTGACATCACTAAATCACTTGGCCCTCAGCTATGATAAGGGAGTTCTCACTCTTATCGACGATATTTTAGTAACGGTTCAGTTCTGTTGGCTTTGAATCAACGATTTGGATATTGATTTCAAAATTAATGATTAGAGGAACTGACAAATTAAATGTTGTTATTATAACCGTTCAAATCACTTATACTCAGCCAATAAATAATAAAACACTAAATATTTGTCTCAAACTATCATTTATTATATGAGAAGAAGGGCTCAAATAAGTTCAGTCGAAACGGATTTCAGTGAAAACTATAATTAATTTAGTTATCCATTAAAATGCTTTCAATATTTTAGACTAATTTATGATCCGCTCTATAATCCAAAGGCAGTGCCGACACACAAATCGTTGACTGAATTAAACATTTAGTCCCAAAAATGTTTTAAATTTTGTTTTCAAATAATTTAATGACTGTTTTGTTATTTAAGTTATTAATTGATCCAATATTTTAGAGATTCTTCAGCTTCAGAAACAAAAGAATTTGTGAATCGGATTACAACACAAAACTCAAAGAACAGAATGAATGCGATTCCAGTGCCGGCACTGGTGATACACATTACAGTTTAGGGGTAGTATTGGAGCTGATTGAATGTCTGCGTCAGTCCATTGGATGCAGTGTATCCAAGAGGTAATAAATCCGTTTTATTGACCCAAACCATTGTTGGCTTTTCTCCCAATATCTGGCGTTTTCTTATTCAGACATAAGATGGCTATAAATCTTATATCTATGAAAACCTAAAGTCATTTCATCCGACAAGCGGTCTGTGCAGCTGTTCCTCAGTACTTCCGTAGTGGCGATGGCGGCAGTACTTTATGTTTAGTAAACTCTTCTCTCTGTAAACATTAGCCAATAAAAGCAAATGTGAATCATATGAAACGTAACCACACTTTCCTCCGATATATTTTTGATATATTTGCCATCAAAACGACAATAAATTTCAATTTGAGGCCAATATTCCTAAAATTGGTTCGCATTGAAACACAAACCGAGTATTTCTTTGCATAAAACCCTTTCTTCTGAGTCAATGGTCTAAGACTCAGACTAAAGACGTCATCCGATATGTCTTTTTGTGTATATATTTTATGGCCTTTATATGTAATAAATAGAAGCAGTGATTCACTGTTTGGGAAATTTTATTTGAATTTTATGCCAAATTGAGTCTATTCTGGATCAAGTGTTTGTGTCTGATTGTGTCATGGACAAAATCTTATCAAATTAACAGAAAGCACTCACTTTACTCCGATTAAATGCTCTGTTTATTTATCTATTAGAATATTAAACAGAAATGAAATGTTTTCAAAACTAATAACATATTCCTTAATAAGTTCGAAGATATATGTCATAAAAATTCGATATAAAACGAATCCGAAATCTATGGAATATTTTGCGGATAAAGAATTCATTTGAAGTCTATATTTATTTGGTTTCTCTTAATATTTATTCGCATATATATCTCGGATCCAATTTATTCGAACATTTTTGCTGTTTTTCACTCTTAAATAGCTATCATTCAAAGTATATTCACCGCTAAACCCATGTCTGGCATAAAGTTTTCTTTTTTACACGAATATCAATAAAGTATTGATTGTTTGCATAGAAATAAAAATTATATGAATTATAACTTTTATATCTCTTAACATAAGTTTTCTTTTCATGAATTCAGTTCTAAGAATTTGAATAAATCTATTTTTAGTTCAATTATAGAAAAGAAGTGAATATTGATTGGAAAATAAGTAAAATTCGTTAAGTTCTTTGTCTGACATCTTTTCAATTGAGCCTTTAATTCAGGGGAACGGTAGGCCTGAATACTGCCTGTGCGCCAAATACAGACAACACAAGACTCAGCTTAGAATAGAATTTTATTTTATTAGACATTTATATCTGTCTCTCATTCACAATAAAAAAAAGTAGAGAAGAGGGAAAAAAATATCAAATCAAACAATCTTTGAATGAGACAAATAACAGGAGGAATGTTATACTCATTGGTTTGTTTCCATTGCATTTCTGTTTCATTTCAATATCAGATGAGATAATACTCTTTTGTTGGCTCTCATGTCATACGAATTGAACATTTTTCTAGCGTTTAGTTCACTTGCCTTCAGTTTGTTTGTCATATTTAATGTCTTTCGTAGCGTTTTATTTAATACAATTATTTCTGCATCGAATGCATACATAAAGGCTCAGCATTTCATTTGAAGCCAGGGATGTGGACTCACACATCCAATCGACGTATGTTGACTGACATCGTAGGATAGCCCTCATCCAAACTTCATGGATATTGATGTTTACATATCTACGTCTTTAACCACAATTCAATTGTTTTCTCTTGTGATGGACTTCTCTTCTATTGAAACAATTGTTTTCAATATCATATCAAACTTTGACTCCGATTCTGTTAAGAATATTCTTGGATTTCAATTGAATACCAGAATATCTGTTAAGTAATTGAATTCAAGTGAAAACTTATTTTATTTTATTTTACATAAAACTTCATTCAATAAACTCAGAGAACAAAAACAATCAATAATTATATTAATAATAAATTGTCGTTAAATTATTTGCATAGAAAAAGAATAATTTTAATTAATAGTAATTAAATTAATTCTAATAATTATGGTCTTAATTGTTGGCCTTCTTTTTGGTGTTGTTTTTGTCAATTTGATTGATGTTATGGTGAAATCAAAGCCACATTAGAGTACAGAATAAGTCAGACACCAAAAAAAACATTACAATTGTCATAATGTGTGGCATATAATCATTGAATGCATTTTGTGTTCAAATCAATCGATAAAGAGTTCAATTAAAAGGATATTAATTAATAAGTAAAGCATTTATTTTTAATTTTTAGTGCAAATGAGCGGTTCTTTTCAATAGAAAAGTATATATTATATCAACATTTTTGTCAAATCATTATAATTATTATCGAATATACATTTATTTTAACATAATATTAGTATTTAAGCTCTTGAGTGCACACCATATGAGTGCTCATTGTTTTTAGTTATGTTTTTTTACTCAACAAAACTGCAGCCCTGGATGTGATTCAATACATATAACGTTAATTTTCGTAATAAAGTTTGCTTGGATTTGAGAGAACCGGCAGTTTATGGCTCTGATGCACGTCTCACACAATTTATTTCAGCATAACTTACGACAAATGTATTGTATTTCATAGCATTTGTCTCGCAATTCAAAACTCAAATTAATTTCAATCCTTTTTCTTAATTTAATTAAAGCCAATGAGTTGTAGAAACGGAAAACGGAATCAAATTAATTAACTTTTCCTTAAATTAGGTCTAATCTTGAAGTTGAATGTCGTATAAAAAGCTTATTTATTAGAAAAATTTTGGGCCAATATTTTGCACTTCTCCTCAACTATTGAATAATTAACGCCAAATGATTTCCCAGTTTGTGAGCCCTTCCGATCCGATGCAGTCTTATCTCAATATCAGATTATGGGCTCAGAATTGAAGTCACAAAATATCAGTTAGTCTTTCCTTTTCACCCAATTTTGTTGACTCGATATATAAGTTTTGATTAGAGGTTCAAAACACGCAAACTTTGATCTTAATTATGAAGAAACGTCTTATTCCCGGAGCCGACAAATAATGAAAACCTGTTGCTTGTGAGGAGTGTTCACTTTTTTTTATTGAAGAGATGTTTTTCGTCGGTTATTATCAGCTTTTTTTCAACAAAAAGTTAATTAAAGTTCATTCATATTTAATTTAAAGCAGAGCTATACACAAATATATGAACGAGAAGACGAATGTGAGTGTCGAGTAATCCAGGTTAGATTCTGCGCTCAAATTTACCAACTCTTCATTAACTGTAAAAATAAATAATTAAATAAATTCTGAGCCAAAAGAGGACACAAAATAAGAGCAGAGTTTGAGTTAATTCAGTTAAATAAATAATTATATTTATATACAACTAATTTACAAAATGTTGAGACTTTTGAGAATTGCATTCAATTAAAAATTAACCGAATTTTCTGTATTTCTGTTATTGTTATCGCTATCGCTAAACAACACGAAAGGGAAGAGTAGGGGAAACGCAAATATTGAACAGACCTGGAAAATATTGAATCCGTTTTCTGCTCTCGTGATTGATTTCGTTGAAGAAGACGAGACACTCGAAAATTGAGGGCTCGGTTCCGTACTTTTGAATTAATTGGCGGTCATCGATAAACACAGAAACACTGGCTCTGTAGGCACCGTTAGCCGTCTGATTAAATTCTTTGTGGTAAATGTCAAGAGTTCGGGGCCGAGTCCCGTCCTGAGCCACCCTATAGATTGTCAACTCTGGCAGTGGAAACACATTATTCACTGAACACTGCAGTTCTGAAGACGAAGAAGAACTGTACTGTTGTTCGCTATTTGAAAAGGTATGGTCTGTAAGAGTCTCTCTGTGTTTGTGTTTTCTTAGGGCTGCACTGAATTCCTTTCTGGTCACCGGTTTGTAACTAAACTCTATGTGTTTGGGAGTGGCTGTCAATGTATTAACAAAATTAGTATTCATTATTTTTCAGTCAAAACCGTGCAAAACATACCGAAGACAGTCATCGTTTCCTCTTTGGAGTCCTGGCTTTGGAGGGAAAGGACATGACACGAATATCTCCCACTCAAGTCGACAGTGGGTCGCAATAAGTTGAGTGCTCTGTACTTATAGAGAGGGTCAGTATCTACAGTATAGTCCAAATTGATGCGACCCTGGAGTCGACCCGACGCGTGTCGAGTACCGTACTCAGCGATGAACTGATAGATGGGCTCCGGGTCGTCATTTAGAAACCACTTGACTACAAGACTGCTATCTTCTACTTTATCCAAAGAGTAAACACAGTCCAAAACGACGGAGTCTTCTGTGCCGTTCTCCACCAGTCGGGGAATAGACAACGACTTTATTTTCAATTTAGCCAGGCAAATATCTGCCAATCATTTGAACAAATATTAGATTGAAATCAATTTAATTAATCGCAACTGAATTCTAACTAAAGTGCAGTCAATCTGAACGACAATAATATCGAAATGAGTTTCTGTTAATCCTTTTTGAGAGCAATTCTGGCTCTGAATCACACGAATGGAAATGTAATTTCGTATGACTTATATAAATATTATTTTATTTATTTTCACTCAATTTTCGCTCAAATGGAGAGCCACTGAAAATCTGTTTATCATATAATTGAATTAATTTGAAACTTTTATCAGTCCTCCACTCAAATATTTGCTTGCTTATTAATTTGGATAATTAGCTGTGAGTAAGCAACAAAAAGCCGTAATTGAATTCTTCGCTTTTCATTGATTATTCATAAAAAAGAATTATTTCTCAGGAGATTTCGGCACTCAATCAAAGCGGTTGGAAATTCAAAACTAAGGACTATTCGGTTCTGAAAATTATTATTTTTAATACAATAGTTATCCAAAGAATAACTTAAACCCATTTTAATGAACGACTTATTTGAATATTTTTTAATTGAATATCTTTTCCCATATAATGAGAATTAATATGGAAGAAGTGATCGCAAGGAAAGCAATCCATCACTTCTTAATTAGCTTTAATTTCTGATCGCTTATAAAAAATATTTTAACACTTGATACATTTGCATAACCTAATCTTGATTGATGACAAAATCGATCAAGGACCTTTTCTAATCACGTGTCAAACCTTTCCGTATCCAACTCTCGACTCAAAAACTTTTGTCGATTAAATGTGATTTGAATGAAAGACTTGGGATTGTTTTGATGCCTCGATTACTGACCATTAGTCTAATGTCTGACCCTTTTCCGGACGATTCTTATTTGGTTTCTAATCAATAATATTTGTCGAATGAGTCAGAAGTCTCAGCAATGGATAAGTTTACTAATAATATAATTTAGTTAATGCTTTAATTCAGTTGAAATCTTTTATATAAAGAATATAAGGACTGGTATTCAATACACAATTCAATAGATTGGAGTGAATTGAGGCCATAGTTGGACCGGAGCTCAAATGAAACAATGCTATGAAGTGTCATTGCGGGCGTTCAATGGGTCCCTGTGCTCAATGGCCAATCGATGGCCAATCTGCTCAACCCTCACATTATGACTGCTGTGTAAACAAGTCTTTAGCCATCATTATTGGCTTTTGATTGAAAAATCTATCATAAAATCGATATTAAATGCAATGTTTTGATAATAAGTTTTGGAAATTCATAAAAATCTAAATATTAGTTCAATTTTGGGATATTATCTGAATTTGGAAAATAAAAATTATTACTTCAAAGACCATTAAATGTGAATTTGAGAAAACATTTTATCCGATCCAAACATTTTTGTCGAACAATAAATTTTATGAATTTTATGCCACAATTTTTACGATTCATAAAAGAAATATTTGCAGACATTCCTCAGTCCTGAGTGTAAGGACTCGAAAACGTATAACGACTTTAGTTATAATAAAGATATAAAAAGTACTTAAAAATCAAAATCTTATTTTTTATTTACGTTTGAATTGAAATTTATGTGAAAACACATTAATAAAGCAATATCTGTGAGCAATATATATGAGAAGTACCTGGCTACTCCAACAAAAAACATAATATCAATAATTCTGCGGTTTTTTGTGCAGTAATTTCTGTGAAATTCTGATTCATTCAAACGGAGAGTAATTGCAAATAGTTTTCAAATTACTTTTCAGACATCAAATTGAAAACCTTTTACTTGTCTTCCATTGATTTTGTGATTTAAGCAAAAGTAACGATTAATTCCGTTCTCTTTTGCATCGCTCACAGCATTTGAATTGCTTCTGGTTATACACAAAAACTAGTCGTTCCGCACACTTCTTATTTGGAGTCTGGTCTACAAATTTAAGCTTCTATTGAATCGACTATTTCTTAGTAGTCGTTTCCTTTTCTCGAACAGTCTGTTGGACTTCTGCTCAGCAGTTGATTCAAAGCTGAGATCATAAATAAAACACTTATACCTCACATACGAATAGTTAAAATGTTTGAACATAAATATGCGATCCGTTTGTAGATATTATTGAATGCATTCAATACTCCGACACATAAATAAATTCAATGTCGAAGTCAATGATTGTGTCCAAAGATTTATTGCTAGCGTCTGACTAATGAACCCTGATCGGTATCGCCAACAGCTTCAATTATTCTGTCCCTTTTTATCGTCTCAATCAACAATTTTATGGCAAACTTCAAATTTATTGACAAGAATTTGAATTATTTTCGACTTCTGTTTGCTTTGAATTGATTGACAATTATTTGTCGGATATTTTTACCAAACCATACCATTCCAGGGAAACAACAAATCAATAGTTTTTCTTAAGATATTCTTATTTACTCTGATCTCATGGTTAGGAATGTTAAACGAGTTGATTGTATAACTTCTTGAAAATTCTTCGAATATTATTATCAAATAAGTAAACGGAATAATAATAATCTTTTTATATGTTTCGCATAATTTTTTAACTGATTATAAAGTGATCGGTTGAACAATCATTGCTATGTGAAAATTATATAAACAAGGTTAATCGCAATCAATGAAGTTCTTTAAAAACTTCAAATTTATGAAGATAGTTATTTTATATTCATTTTGACCTAGTCGAAATAATAAATTACAATATATTCTGTGCAATTAGTTATACAATAACGAAAAATTAAAAGACGATTAACTTGGTAACCAAATATTCAACTATTACTACATTTTGGTCATTATTTTAAATTAACAAGATCATTGAAAATAATTAATTAGACGCCAGAAACTAATCTCATTATAGAGAATATTATCGAAATTCAACATTAATTCATTTGAGTGGAAAAATTTAATACAAAAAAGTTTGTGATTCACTCGATTTTAATTATATTTTGGATGAAAAACATTAATTGAATAATTATATTACAGTCTCTACTTCTCAGACGATTATTCAACTGAGAAATGAAATCCAGTTTAGAAGAAAAAACATAATATTTAGTCTAATATTAAATAATCGGAGAGAAATGTAAAGCGTGTGAAATAAAAGTGTCATAAAAAGAGAGTGAACTCCAACCGAGAATTTAAGCACTGAATGTCTTTAAATGCCATTCATTTTGACGCAAATGAATGGATCGCGGATTTGAATACATTTAATATAGAATTAAACAAAAAACTCGACGAGAAATGTGTTGTTAAGGACAGACACAAAACAAAAACACTATAAATGTTTTTGATTGACGTTAAAAGTAAGTCACAACGAATTCAATGTCTCTAAAGATTTTTCAGAGGTTTTAAATTTTGAATAAGAATTATATGAGTGAATGCATTAAAACAAAAACGACTCTATTTGTGAATATTCTGCTCTCAGCCAAAACCCACTCCAAGTGAGGAATTTGGAGTCGGAAGAGATGACAGTTATGTTTAGCGAAAGACTAATCGCATTATAATCACAACTCAATAATGAAAACAATATTTTTGCCGATAAGATAATCCACTAAAAGAGAAATCTCTTTTTTTTCGTCAACTGTTTGATTCAATAGAAAGGAAAGCGATTTCCACACAACTGGACATTACTGTCGACTCGACAGCTAAACAAACCGTCGGAATACCAGTCCCTAAATCTTAAGGCTATTATCTGTTTCATTCGCTTTTATATTCTGTGAAAAAAATTGTTCACTTATTTTGTGGACAAAAAGCCAATTGAAAACCTAAAATGATTTCAATCTTTCTTACGATAGAGTTGGCAATAGTGTCATATAAGGGCCTCTAACTTACCGATGCTTTCATTCAGAGCTGAACACAAGAAATGGAGAGCAGAGCAAAGAATAGCTAAAACATCACTTCAACTGTTCATAAAAACACACACAAAATGATCGATAACTGTATGTAATTTTAAAACACATGAAGAAGTATAACGAAAGTGAAGAACTCTCGACACTAACGATGGAAAAGAAAACTTTCCCTCAGACCTGACTCTCTCTCTCTCTCTCTCTCTCTCTCTCTCTCTTCGTCTGAATTTTTTCTTAAGTGTTTTATTGTATTTTCTTTGGGGTAAAACTATTTTCCTCCAAATTAGTGATTTTGGTTTTACTATTAATCCAAAAGAAATAAAAGTTAGAAAAAAGAGGATAAAGAAAGGGCTTTAAAAAGACAGTTAATGAATACTTCTCTGAGGTATAAATTAGTTCTTATTCTGAGCTTTTATTTTGTCATTAAATATAGGATTTGACAATATTTAGGAGTTTAAGTCCTTAATGAGCCCCAGACTCAGTCCCAGACTCAAAGAAAATCTTTTTTAATTACTGAGGCATTTATTTCAAATAAACGTCTGTCCGACTGTCGGCTATTTCTTTATCTTAATGCGAGCACAGAAGGAGAGGACTGCATATCTGTCTGTCACACAAAACTAGTTATCGAGAGATAAGTTAATTCATTCTAACGATCAAAAAGTTTTGGTTCACTTCTATAAAGAAATTAAAGCACTTGAAACTCATTAAACAGGTTTATGTCCGCTATTATGCCATTAAATAATAATAAATTACTGGAAATTACACTTAAGATTAGTTACAAAAAACACAATTTATTACAATTTCTTTTCGTTTAGTTTACACCGAATATTGAATATTCAGAAACGGAAAAAGTTTTGTGAAGCGTAAAAAAATACAGAAATAGATTCGAGCAGAAAGTTATGGCAGATATTCATACTCTGGATATGATTTGTGGCACAAAATTTGTTATGACTTTCCACCGAATAAAAGGCAAAACTGTTTGAAAAATAAGATTTCATTTTTTATATGCGAATGTTTGAGATATAAAACTCCAACCACTGAAGGAATGGCCAATGAATGGGTCGGCTCCTAATCATATCCCAAAGCAATTACTATTTGTATGAAAATTTCTGTTTCGCACCATTTTTTGAAAAGTGATTTACATATTCTCTGTTTTGAAGAAAAAAGTTTATAACACTTATCGGAAGCGAAAAAATATCTGAAAATTAGAAAATTTCGGCGAAAAATATAATATAATTCTTTTGATAAAAAATTTGTGTTCACTTGTCTTGTATTGTAAGGAGTGTTAGAAGTCGTAAGAATAATGATTTGGTGCACAACCAGAGATAATTGGGTGATTTGTATTCCGCTCAAGTAATCAAGTTATTCTTGTACTCCACTTTCATTGTACAAAAATTATTATTCTTCTAAGTCTCTCAAGAATAAAGGTATTGCATCAGTAAATCTGCCTTCTCTTCCAGCGTAGGCATCATTCAAACGGTGCTCAGATCCATACCCTACCAGTGCTCTTCCCATTTGCTATTAAGTTTGCTCTTCTCAATAAGAGCGAGGGCTCCGACTGACACATAATAGACACTGAGTTACTGTGCTATCAGTGACTCGTAGACAGACCATCACTACTTGTTTGCAGTAATGCCATAAAAAACAAATTTTAGTCCAGAATTCACAATAAGTTGATATTATTGTTGATATCACTATAACTACTGTTATATAACTTTCAGTCCTTTCAAATGCATTAGACTCTGAATGTGAGAGTAGTCCTCAAAATCTATAATAAAATAGACTCACAACTGAAGAAAAACTGAAAATTCTCTCCAAAATATACACTCCATTAGAAAGAACTCTCAATTTTTGGGTAACTTTAATGTGAATTCGGGCTATAGTTTGAGAAAAGCCTATTTGCGAATAGAGTTGATATGACTTTAGAACTAAAAGTTGGCCCCAGTTTTCACTTTTCTCATTTGAGATAACATGAAAGACATGGAAGACATGGAGGGGTATGTTATGCATAACAGATATAGTATAAGATATTGATATCTCCTTCAAAGGCCTGCATTAGAATTGATGAATAAAGTTATCGAAAATGTGCTGCAAATGCAAGCCTTCAATCAACTGAGGAGTAATGGTATGATTGTATGAACAGAATTGTGAAATACGTCGTCTATTATAATGGATTTGATAGGTTTGATGGCTTATCAATAATATGTGACTTGACGTCGATTTCATAGCATTCATGAGCAAAAAGTTATGTCCCTTTGAAAGGCATGCACTCGACTCACATGTATTCCTGAGTCAAAGAAATAGCCAAATATCAGGTAATAACTCATAATTCTGTTTGCAATATAAGTCACATTTTATATTACCGTTAATAGCGAACACGCCTTTGACTTATTTCACTCGGAATATACATAAATTGAATTAATGAGCGATATATCAAATATATTGTAAGACAAAGAATGAGAGTTTACGGCAAAAATCCATGCAATTCATGAATTATGAACTTTTTAAAACATTAAACTCAGTTCTCTCATTAAATAAGAAAATGAGCCAAAAAATGTTTTAATGAATTTATCGATATTTCTTAGCAAACACTCAAAGCTATTATAACTGAAAACGAGATTAAAAAGTTAGAGAGAAAAGAGAGTAAAATATTTAATGCCATTAAAAAGTATATTAAACCTTATTTACATACCGGAGAAAAGTAGTGTAATGATAGCCACCGCCAATACTCGGTATCTCTTCCAGGGCTGGCATTCAAAGAATTTTGAACTAGCAAAACTTAACAAACTATACATAATGTTTGCGATCAATGAAAATATTTTCTCTCTTTTACGATATTAGAGAAAAGTCTTTTATATTATTAGATGAGATTTGAATAATAACTTCAATATTAGCACTCTTTTAGTTATTATTATTATATTGTATTAAAAAGCATTGATTTCTCCAATGAATACAAAAGTATTTGACTCAACATTATTATTGATATTTGTGTTATATATTTCTGGTTTAATAAACAATGTTTGTGTTGTAAACCGAAGTATATTTGCAGAACAGATATCGATCTTAATTTATGAAACATTCATAGAAAAGGTCTTATAATACATAAGTTTATATCATTAAGATTGGAGTCATTTAGACCACTGTTCAAAGATATGCCATTCAATAGCTATTGAGTGAAGCTATCATCAGATGACAAACATTGCAAGAAAACGATAGCATCTCTTTTCCATTAAGAAAATTGATATCAGATCCGATCAGTTCTTCTTTTAATTGAAAAATTCCTCTCAAAGAGTTTGAGAGAAAAAAATTGAAAACTTTGAGACCCTTTGCTTACTAGTGGTAGACATACAATAGGAGTACGAGTATTGTCACGTCTATGGCACAGGTCGTAATCACACGTTGGCCAAGAAGTGACAACTGATGAGAACTGTTGGCTTGTTTTTCACATTTGGCACATTATCCTCTGTCGCACAGTTAGCACATCCACTAAAAGCTAAAGCAAAACTGCGAGCGCACAGCCAACCGATTCATAGGCGGAGAAGTGGAATGGCTTACTTGGTTCAGGGGGTGATCTCACATTTGATGCCCGCTTTCACGTCCGGCACTACTTATCACCGGATTCTCTCGTTTTAATGATTTTATATTAATTATAGCAAAAGTAGTATAAAATTATTTAGCGAATGGCCTTGATTACAATCTTGCTAAGAAATCAATACTCACTCTCATTAATACAGTAATTGAGTGAATCAGAGGGAAGACATACACTTTGGGTAATGAGTTTTACCAGAAAAAAAGATTCATTGAATTAGAAGATGGAGTGCCCGACACATACCAGTCGTGTACTTATTGGTTGCCATTCATCTCATTCTCCACACCTTTGAAGCCTTTGATTTAATTAAAGGCAATCCAATGAATATATATTCAACTGAACTGCAAATCGTTTCACTTGACTTCAGACACAAAATATCACAAAAATGGAGAGAAAAAGGTTTCACCACTTTTTTTGGCTCTTTCTATGTTTTCCTTCACTTATTTTTGTTATTCTTTTTCGATTATATCCATGAGCTTTCATCTGCTAAAATGATCTTGTCCAGTTGCAAATTGCAATTAGGCGCCAATCTTGGGTTCCATCAAATAAAACCAATTTATTGAATAAAATATTTCTAATGCAAACATAAATTTCATTTCAAGCATCAGTCAGCTAAAAAAAGAACAATTGAGCAAGCTAATAAAATCTTTTATTTTCTATTGAGTATAATTGAGATGAATAGCGTTAAAGAAGGGTCGATGTGACCACCCATCACAAGTTAGGGGTCAAATCCTTAAGGGATTCTTCAAAATAGTGAAGAATCTGTTCATTAATGCGATTGAATTTTGGGGTAAAACACAATAATCGCGAAAATAATAATAATCTTTAGGTTTTCGACAATTGTTACTCAAAAAAGAATGGAAAGAATTAATGGCAAAAAAACTAGAGTTCAGTCCTGTCTTTGTTTGTCAGTTATATGTCGAGCACTTGACTCGTGTCTGATTCGGTCAAAGATTGATCCATCAAATGAGGAAACAGTTCGTGACCACAATCTCAATATTTTTTTGTCCAAAAAGACATTCTCTCTCTTATAAGACATAAGGCATTTGCAAAAAGTGTTTGATTTGTTGAGTGAGTTGTGTAACAAAACTGGTTTAACTGTCCCTTCGTTTGGACTATACATGAGTTGCACTCAAATCGTATGAAATGCTTTCCCTTATGTTTTCGTTTCTCATTGTCTGACATATATTTTGCGAATTGAAACAAATCAGTAAATAATCATCAATTGGTGTTTCCCTTCCAATCATAGACTATGAAGAATAGGAATGTCTTAAAATGTGGTGAAATCAAACACATGACAGAGTTATTGTTCCTCATCTGGCAATCGAAACGCCCAACACTTTAGGCCTCCATAAGAAGGCTTCCCATCAAATAGAATAAGAAATCCATTATCAGAAGTGCAGAGAATAACTGTCTTCACGTCTACTGAAATAATTTGATGAAAAGAAGAAAAGTTTTTACTTTTTAAGAAAAAGTGTCAAAAGTTGTTAAAAATGTAAAATTACTGAAAGTATGCGAAGACGTGAAGACGTGTCGGGAATTCTAGTATTCTTTGCAAAACAAGTGCTCCACTAATGGCTGTGTTGTCGGCAAAGATGTGATGCCTTATTGAGGGCACCTCTCCTTCCCTCCCCTTCCCTCTCCTTCAGAACATCTGCTTTAAGTCAATTCGTAATTCACGTTAAGGAATGTTCTTTTGGTGATCGGGTAATGTCTTCAAATGGTTGATGACATCAAATGCTCTCATTTTCTATATATGATTGCAAACGACAATAAAGTGGTGCACAAAGCCCTTCGACAGAAGACAATGCCGGTGCCGTCGGTGCCATCAAACAGAAGACAATGAGATACAGTGTTGCACAATAGAGTAGGCAATACTTCAAATATATCTAATTTCCCAAAGGATTATCTGAATGTAAGCCACAGCACATATTAAGCACCACAAGAGGCCCTCATCTCGAGAGTCACGTCTACTTTATTCAACTTACAATCAAATTAAGCCATGAGTTGAACCTAAAAACGTTGTCGTCAGTCGATCGCAGCACAAGTTCTCACACTTCATATACAACACTATCATCTTTCACATCCAGTCAGGACTCTCTCTCTCTCTCTCTCTCTCTCTCTCTCTCTCTCTCTCTCTCTCTCTCTCCAACTGTTGTAGTCTTACATAACATTAGCCACACTTTGTGGTCATCAATATCTGTGATGCGACACAAATGTCATCAAAAGATGACAAGAGATTAACCAAATATTTTTACATCAAATGACAAATTCATTGAATGAAATATTAGTTAAGAATTTCCTTCACTTTCAATGTTCTTATATTTCAATACAATTGATTGCATTTGAGAGCAAATCACATAAATAGGATTTTTGCTCCAAATTTATTGCCGAAAGACCTCTGCATTTGATTTAATGCTTTAATATTCAGTAATATTTTGTATTCATATTTCCGTAAAATTTGGCTCAAAAGAAGATTTTCTTAAAATAAATTTCGAAATACATAATAAAGAGTTGTTCTGAAGATTAAGTGAAAGTCGAGAGTCGTTTGAAAGAAATATTCCCAAAATATTAAAATCATAACTGAATTATGAATATTAACTCATAATATGAGCCAAAAAAGGACCAGAAATATGAGATATTTTTAATTTAAGTAAAATATTTGTCATAAGTCCTCATTTAATAACTGTTTTTATGTACTCAACCGGTAATTCAATTTAGAAATTCTGTGACAACGCCTTAAACATTCATTTGAATGGAGAGAAAAAATTACATAAAAGTTAAAAAATATTCGTAATATTCTAATACTCGTCATAAACATTAATTCATTGAGAAAAGGGCTACAAATAAATGACACAAATTTTCAAAATTTCCGTTTTTTCTTCCTCGAGCATTAGGTCTAATGGGCTTTCATGTAAATCAAATTGAACATGAACAAACCCATTAAAATGTTTTGTCTCATTAAAAATTTGGATTTGCATGTGTTTTAGTTTGTTCAGCAAGAACAAATTGTGTGTTCAATTTAAGAATATAAATTCTCTCAATTCAAGCGTAAAAATATATAAATTTGGAGATCCAAGTGATTTATTTGGGATATAATTGTATCTAGTTCAAATTAGAAGCACATTCTCTTTTAATAAACTTATGACAATTTTTCAAATAGTTTTCATATTTTCTGCCACTCATTAAATGTTTTGCATTTTTGCCAAAATATAAATTCAAATCTTTTGCATTAAATTCACCGAAATTTAAGAATGTTTTGAATTACATAATGAAAAACAAAACATTCAAACTGTCAGACAGTATATGAGTATAAAACTCTATTAAACTTACTTTTAATGCCTTTTTCTAATGTTTTTCTTAAAAACTATTATTATATCGAAAAAAAGATATTCACGTAATTCAATGCAAATGCAAATCGTGTGAAACAGTTGTATGCAAATAGACCTGCAATTTGACAGTTTTTGTGTTAAGGAAAAAGTTTTGTCATAACTCTAATCTATTTTTTAAGTGACAAACGCTTTGAGGGCTTTCTATGCAAATCACTGAAAGAAAACTCCAAAAGACTTATAAAAGTAAAAATCGATTTTCTTTTCAACTTATTTACAGAATAATTGATTTGTTTGCATAGAATAACATAATCAGTGTCACAATTTTGACATAATGGACACCAATATATTAAATTTGCCTTGGTCATTATTTAAAAGCATGGGAATTGATAAGATTCGAGTGAAAGAATTTGTACTTATTTAGTGATTTGAACTGAAATTATATTTGTTTTGATATTTGATCATAAATAAGGAATTGATTGCAAGTTGTTTATTAATAATGGATTATTTGCGGCACAAGTCTTGACTTCTCTGGACTAACAATAATAGAGCGAAGGTTAAGACTATCGGTGACTTCCAATCCCTAAGAAGTGACGCGAATTTGATGGATTGAGTGCATACTTAACACAAGTCCTGTTCTCATGAGTATTGGGCCGTATGTGTGGGCCGACAGCTCATCCACTTATATACTCTGCCATTCAAACCATCTTTCAGTGCATTATCTTTACTTTGGCAGTACTTCTATTGTCAATACTTTTGTTTATCAGAAACATAGAAATTATTTATTGCTCTCTCTCTCTCTCTCTCTCTCTCTCTCTCTCTCTCTCTCTCTCTCTCTCTCTC